>WEIT01000026.1:86806-103821 GCA_013389985.1 Dryoscopus gambensis
TGCCCGCTCCTCGGGCGCCATCTCGCGGCCGCTCGGCCAAAGGCCGCGGAGCGAGCGAGGCCGGGCTGTCCGCCCCGTCCGCGCTTCGGTCTGCCCTCAGGAGACAAGGGGAGCAGGGCACGGCGGAGCGGCAGGAGCGGTCTGTCCCTGCCGACCCCCCGGACCCCACAGGTGCGTCCCGCCAGTGGTCCGTAGAATCACAGAATCATTAAGGTTGGAAAAGACCTCTAAGATCATGAGTCCAACTATTCGCCTAACACTGTCGGGTCCACCATTAAACTATGTCCCTAAGTGGCACACCTGCACATTTTTTGAACACTTCCAGAGATGGTGATTCCACCACTTCAGAGCCTGACCAAGACTGAACTCAGCAGCTACTGGTTTATCTGTCCCCAGATCCAGCTCAGAACGTCATCTGGTTAAGAGCTAGGCTTTTTCGTGACAAAGTGATAAAAAGCACGAATGATCTTTCTGATTACCAGCCATGTCACTGCGACTGTGCAACCGCCACCTGCTAACACGGGCAGGGGGACAGCGAGCAGCCTGCACGCACAGCAGCCAGCGCCCTCTCCCCAGCCCTCTCTGCCCAGCCTCCTCTCCCCACGCCCACAAGATCCCTCGGCAGCTCAGCACGGACAGAGGTCCTGCCGCTGCCCCGGCCTTGGGCAGCCGGGCGTAAGTCCCTGTTTGCAGAGGGGGGTCTGAGCAGGGAGGCCAGGGCCGCATCCCACTCAGGCACCACCCTCCAGGGCTCTCTGGCAGCACAGGACTTCAGTCATTTTTTGGCCAGATCATCCCATATGTTAGTGCCAACAAAATAAATTTCCTGTCTGACCTTGAGCAAGCCACTGGATTTTGCCATGCCTCATTTTTCCCCTTTATAAACCAGAACTAAATACTTTTTATAACTGTATAATAGCACTGTAAAAATCCAGTGCTGTTTCCATTGTGCTCATCTCTGAATATCCCTCCTTTTATAACACATTATCTAATTTCTATCCCCTAATTAACTCAGCCACTACTCCATCACCCTCTAAATATTGCTGAGAGAAGGAAACAAAGTCTCTTTGACTAAACAAATAAGCTTTTCTCAAACTTTTCTCTCAAACATTGTCCACTGGGACCTAAGTGACACTGGGGAGCACTGGTATCATCACCATCTGCTGAGGTGCAGCACCCAAGTCGGGACAGATACAACCATCCCCACAGTCCTGGGACGGACACTGCTCTAGCAGCCACTGGCCTGCCACGCCGTCAGTGTTCATGCACACTCAACTTCACAAGAAGGAAAAGGATTAGCAGCACTTCTGGTCAAAGCAAAGGAGATAGCACGAGTTCAAAATGACTTTCCCGTGACCACACAGGAAATCTGCAGTGAGATGGAGAGTATGACCGGAGACTTGTGACCACAGCTCACGCTGGGCACAGCAAGCGGCCACCCCTTCAGCAGTGGTGGAAAGGCACATGCGCATGCTTCTGAGATATGGATACAGAGTGAGCTTAATGCCTTTCCTTGGCATAACCCATCTGCAATGTTGCTGCAACTGGCCTAAAAGGTGAATTAGAAGTGAACTCTGTCTCAGCACTTGCATCGGATTTCTTTGCTTTGGACTTCATTTCTCATATGCAGAGCATTACTTAAATCTAGTGAACTGAATTTTAAAAAGAAAATAAATTCTTATGCCTATTAAAAAAAACCCCAACAACCCAAACACGAAACAGGTCTTTTGCCTTTTGTGAGAGTCATCTGCAACACACAGCTATGGAGGGTTTGTCCTCCGTGTGTGCTGTGCACTGGCGGCAGCGCGCAGCAGGTCCAGGCAGGAACTGATTTCACTGGTTTCCCAAAGGTAAGTGCATTAGCACAGATCCCTGCCTAAGATGACAGAGAAGTCAGGGCAAACACAGGAGACACACGATATCTTCGCCAAGAAGGCCAAAGGTGGCAGCAGAGCTGTGGGACTCTGCTGGGTTGGTAGGGTGGGGATTGCTCAGCAGTGGGGGTAATGGCAGCATGTTCCCAATGAGCACCACAGATGTCACTTGCCCAGGACACAAAGATTCTTCTAGCCGCATAAAAATGGACAAACTTATTTTGAATGGCAGGGGGGAGAGTAGCAAAGAGATGTAGAAACAAATGGGTTCAAACAAAGTTTTATGAGGAGAGCTGGAGTGCACTCTGCCTGTAAAACAGTCAATGGTAGTGTCAGGCCACCACTGGGCAAGGTACTTCATGATGGTGTATAATCAGGTTTTATGAGAGAGATACCACTGTCAACAGGTGATTGAGTAGCTTTTTGCATGACGGACCTTGCCAGGGATCAGCAGGGGGAAGGACAGAGACAGCCATTTACCTTGACATGCTTCTTCCACACAAGCCAAACTAATTGCACACGTCAAAAGGAAAAGGCAACGCATGGCTTTCATCCGCTCCTGATAACGATCAGATAAGGCTCTTCCTGTCTTCTCCAGCAGCCCTTCCTCCAGCATAGCATGCAGAGGAGGAACAAAATACAGCTTTGAAGGTCAGGTAATGGCCTAATTAAAGCAGAATTCCAACTCCAACGCTGTGGCCCTGCCCTTTTAAAGCACAGCACTGGTCAGGCTGTCAGTTGTGGTTTAGTGCACTGGTGCCGTTAGCACACTCCTAGTAATATGCTCTTTGGCTTAACTAGGGTCATTTGACAAGGGTGTTTCTAAATAATTGCAGCAAGTGCAAAAAGACACGTGTTAATTTTAAAGCAGTTACTGCCCTGTGAAGGGTCCCTACCCCCAACCCCACTGGAGCCAGGGAGAGCTTTAAGAGGTCATGAGAGCAGGTCTCCCCTTCAAAAACCAAAGCACAGAATGGGTAGTCAGGGATGGGGAGGACTCTAGAGTGGCCTTTACAACAATAGTTGGGCAGAGTTTAAATCTGTTACTTGCCCAGAGACCCCAAAAAGTGTGCAGTGGTCCTGTAGGTATGGAAATCCCTAGGAGCATCACTCTCTAAAACAGATGTGGTGTTCTAGCCCTCAGCTTGCACAGGCATGTATTTATGGCCCACTGGTATTTCTTTGGAGTGTAGGGGGAGGTAATATTCCTTTTGATAGCGTTACTGCATGGCAAGGGCACAGGTGCTCTTGGGCATATTTTTAGTTAGACATAGGCCTGAACATATAGCAAAAAATGAAAAGGTTTTTTTAGCATGTTCTCAATCCAATATCCTCATGCCTTCACTTTGTGTGACTAGTCCCTGCTAGGGCAGGGAAAGATGCTTGCTTTCTTTTTCAAAATGAAGTAAAATAACCTCTTTTTACCCTGTTAAATATTAATAGTTTGGGCAAGAGGGATCTCGATCTGGGAACAAAAGTGCACAAGTTCTATCTAATATGATGCTTTCTGTGTCTTCCCAATTCCTTCCACCAACTGCATACTTCACTACAAGTCTAGCTGAAGACAGGGCTCTGAAACACCACTGTTCCCAACAGCTACAGATGTCCAAAAGGATCAGATCACCTTCTCTGATCTTTTTCTCCTTGTTTTTTAAAGTGGTTAACATAGCAGGCAAATAAAGAAGGTAATTGTGACATTTCTTTTCTCCAATCACACAAAATTTGAGAAGCAAGAATCAGACATGGGGGGAGAAAAGCAGGTGCAATTGCTGCGCTGTAATCCCCTAATACTTCCAGCACAGACAGCTGTTCCTGTTGTGACTCTTTTCCGATCAGTCAAAGGAGTTAGTTCCAACTTTCAAAAAGTAGTTGTATGTTGCTTTATTTCCCATTTCAGGGCCTAGGATTCATTCTGGAGTCCCAAATAACAACATCTTGCTCCCTGATACAGCCAGCAACAGCAAGTTTGAGGGATTTATAACTCATGACGAGTGCTGCAAATACAGCACTCCCCTGACACCCACACCTGTTTTTTGACCCTTCATGGTGCCTGAAACATGACAGGCAAATACAAAAATTAAATTCTTTATTAAGACATAAGTTATTACTTTATTATTTTAAAATGCTAGAGGTTAGTACACATTAATTGGCAACATTAGTCATGCCAAGGTAGAAAGTTATATGGGAAGATTAGCAAAAAGACATAGCGCAGCCTGTGCAGGGTGCAGGAGGTCTCAATTCCTGGCTCCTCCACAATGTTCTTGCCTAGCTGTAGGCAATTCTCGTATACCAACACCACTGCTATATTTGCAGGCACCACACTCTTGGCTTAGGAGTGCAGTGAAAAACCCAATTATTCCAGCACAAATCAGTATCAAAATAGCTCAGCAAGCAGACCCACCAGGTCTAGGCCTTGTTCCTCCAAACTGTTCCCATCTACTGTAGCTCACAGCTGGCAGCAGCAGAGAGGGAAATCCCGTAAGTCGTTCCCTCCCGGGCACAGGGCAGCCCTGCCGAGGCACCAGCGGCCACACTGTAGCTGGGTGAGGGGTGAGCCTGCACACCGGCAGCAGCAGGGGTCAGAAGATGCAGCTTCTCGAGAGAGGTAAACCCCATCAGTGTTTCAGTGCCTTACTTCTGACACAGGACAGCAGTACCAGATGTTCTAACCAAAACATTGTAAAGGATAAGGGGACTTTATTTGATACTATCCAGTAATAAGTAGATACTCTGGCAGCCACATGGCAATACCTCATACCAACACAGGCTTCCTTTGAATCTGCAGCACCATTGCTTTATGCGCCAATAAAAACATTTCTGTGCAATAATACTAACACAGCTCTTTATCTAATCAATCTACAAAGAACAAGCATCTATATTGCCCCAAAATTGGTAAAGAAAGTGCTTACCTGATGGAGGGGCTTTTCTCTACTGGATAGATGATGATGACAACAGGTGGCCAGAGAGGAGTGGAAATACGAGACGAGCAAGATGCAGCAATTCACCTCTGGCATCTGTGTTTGTCTACTTGCTTTGCACATGCAGGGTGAAACATCTGTCTCTGATGAGTAACTGTGGGGAAGTTACTTAAACTTCTCAGCTATGCTCTTTGTCATCTGAGAGACTGGAAAATCATAATTCCTAAAACCGGACACCAATATCCCACAACTAAGCTTTCTCCTGCCTTTCAAAAGACAAATCTTCGCCCAGCAGTCAGTTTTTACCATCTCTTGGATATTCTTCACAGAAATTTGAGACATCGACAAATGCTAATAAATCTAATTATTTGATGCATTTAGTGAGAGTTGATGCATGAGCAGATGAAGTCTAGAAACCAATCTGCAGGACCCTAAGAAACACTCCTAATCTGAAGGGACATTCAGAAAGTGGAATCCTATCAATTTTGAAGAGATGTGGGTAAGGATTTGTACCAGCTTTAGGCAGGGCAAAAATCTGGCTTTGTTTTTAATTTAGATTGCTTAAACTTTGTTTCTCAAAAATCCTTTAAGATTCTGTTGATGGCCTGTTTTTTTGTGGTGGCAAAATCCCATGAAAACCAGTCATTTATTCTTCGAGGGTTCCCCCTTCCCCCACCTGATTTGGAAAGAACAGCAGTATGGGGTTTTTTTGATTTATGTGGAAAGAGGAAACCACCCTGGGCAAAAAAAGTCTACAGTCAGCAGAAGCAGCACTTCGTCTTCAAAGACTTTAGACACAAGGCTCCCAAATGATTAATGTTTCTAACTCACATTTTTCTTGCAGATGTGATTACAGGAGAGAGTATGAAGAGGAAATGATTTTTTAAAAAATGGTTAGAAATGTATATATGTATTTTCATAACAAGGCATGGAATAACAGAAAACAATTTTCTGGGTGGTTTTAAAAGAATAAAGTCAACAATTACAAACTCAGATGCCAAAGTGTCGTGATGTTAATAACTTGGCACAAAACTAGATATTCTGCTTTCCTAGAAAGTTACTGACATTTGCTCAACCTGAAAAAAACCAATCCATGAACAATTTATTACATAACTACATATTAACTTACATAAATAGCTAAATTCAGGCTCCACACTTGAAAAATTGACAAATACTGTCAAATATCACAACACTTAGTTTGCATTGCTTTTAGCTATGGAATATCACAGACTTCAAGAAATTTTAGAACATCAGGTATGCCTGTGGTACCCAGGTCCCCATTTTGTAGTCTTCTGCAGTATCTTTGGATCTAGACAGGAGGACTTACAGTTTTCAGTCATTATCTCAGTTTGAATAGAGAAAATGAGATTGGCATGGGGGAGCATCTACCAGTGCAGCTACAGAAAGAAAAGCACATTCTTTTGGACTTTGAACATATCTTTTTCATAAAGGACAAGGAAGAGTTTAAATTATTGCACACAAGCCAGACATGAATGATGAAATTAATTTGAACAATCATCTGTGAATATCAGCAATAAACCATGATGACATCAGAGTTTCTCCCTCCTCTCTCAATCACAAGGTATACGATTGCCTTGGAAAACACTTGTTGTCAAAGGAGCAACAAGCTTTAGCATCAGGATCTTTCATTGCAGAAAGCTCTTCTAAACTTGTTTCCTAGGTACTGAAACTGAGTACAGCCCCAGCTGTACTTAGATGCTGAGAGACACAAAAAAGCTGGGTTTTGAAAGTGCATTCATGCATCTACCTGCGCCTCTGACTACTTAAAAGGTTTTCAACCTTGTCTTCAAAAGCTGCTTTTGGCCTTGTGATTCACTCTTCATTTTTCTTGAACATTCTTTGATGGGTGAGCTGAGGAGGAGGGGGTATAGAACCAAAGACACACATAAGCTTACTGCAAAGCTTTGCTTAATAAAATATGTTGATTGCAGCCTGATTCTCATCTTGTCAGGCACTTTTCCTGCATAAAGATTAAAAAAAGAAAAAATATTCCCCCCAAGTTAAATATCCTTGCCAGCTAGATGGGGTCAATGCATCCAAACTCTTGTAAGCAGTATCAGCAGCACACACGAGCTAATGCAGGACAACACGTGAGCGCTGTGTCCCCCAAACACAGGACAGGGACCTCCAGTGCCACCAGCTCTCAAAGGTGACCCTGAATAAACACCAAGTTTGATAAACTCCATACTGGAGCGTGATCTCATGTCCTACAACAATACCTGCAAGATAAGACTTGTTCTTTGGAAGGCTTGTGAAGGAACAAAAACTAGCACGCTATCTCAGAGAGCCAGCTGAGAAAAGGGAGAGACTGAACACAGATGTCATACAATCACACATATTTTTCCATACATTTGGGGGATAAAAAAATAAAAGGATACTGACAAAGAATGGTTGCTGGTGTGGGGAGTGCACTGGCATGTTCCTGTTTTGCTCTGTTTTAAGTGGAAAACTCCCTGTTTGTCTTAAGAAAAAAGAACAACTAGAAAACCTTGTTGAAAAGTTTTGTGGAAAACATTTACAGCAATTTTTGCTGAAAGTAAAACTCAGGTTTCCAACCATCTCTCTGAAGCAACCTTTAGTATTAACAGATGTCTGGTTGGAATCTGCCTGAGACAGTCAACTCATTCTGAATGGACAAAAAAAAAAAAGTGCAGAATTTTGCTCCACATAATCGGAACATTAAGATGCTTTCTCCCAGACTTTATGGATGTGACTTCTATCATGCAATTATTATTTTATCTTCCAGAAGCAAAGACCTCAAATGCAGAGCACATGAGCCTCTCAGTCAATGTAATTTGCTTTTCCAGATCTATAGCTTAGCTGTAAGTAGTACTGGAGCAAAGTGTGGGAAGTCGGTATTTGGTCTGGGGGTTATAAATAGGAGACATTTCATTCGGTGGTGTACAGGCCTTGCTTAGAATAGCAGCAGCCTTGATGGCTCAGCTTTGAGTTCATTAATTCAGTCAAGAGAAGGCACTGAAGATCCAAAGCAGATAATTAGGCCAAAGATAGCCATCATAGCTGTTAATTTAAGCAATTACTGCAATATATAGTGGTTTATATTTCTGCCTGTACTTTCCTCTGTTCTTCACAGACTGTCTTCACAGATATAAATACACCCCTCCTTCCATATCAACTGCTTTACATCATGTTTGCCCATATTTACACCCATTGTTACACACTGCTGTGAGGCAGTCTTAACAAAGCCAGCCTGTAACTGCACGTCTCTAGCACTTAAGCATTCTTCTCCTCTTGCCAATTCTCCAAGTCATGCAACATTTAAAAAGTTATTAAATTCTAAATAAAGAAGATTAAGGATTCCAAATTCTATTCTGTGCTAAAAACAGCAATCAATAATCGTCAAGACTATAATAGTGCCTTTAGGCCCTCTAGGCCATTATTCTCTACACTAGCTTTTCTCTTTTTTTGGTAAAGAGACAGTTTATAATATTTTCCAGTAACTGCTGCATCAAACTCAGAGTTCTGATAGAGTTAGAGCATTCAAATTATCATACCAAATTAGGTATGTTTCTCTTTCAAAATAGAACAAGGTTTTTCGTTATTAATACTGAAACTATGTTTGAAATAACACATGCATGTATACAGCACAGTAGTGAATAATTTCTTAAAACATCAGAGGAATGTAATACCTGCATACTTGAACTATAACCACAATTCCCATGAATCACCATTTTAACCTATTTTGTTCCCAGATTTTAATTTTTTTTCAATAGGAAGATTATTCCCTGTGCAAATATTTTGACAGTAATATTTGTTAGGAAAGGTTAATGTCTGTGTGTAGCAAATGTGAGAATGGATTCAGGATCAGCCTTGCAAGTGTGCAGAAAATGGGCAGAGAATGTTTATCACAGTATTTTCCATTTTTATGAGGATGCAGTTGGTTATTATGACAAGGTGAAAGGTCTCAAAGCCTTCATTTTTAGGCCACAGGTGTTCTTTGTAGAGGTTTTTTTAATAAAGAGTATTATTAGTCCTTTAAATTAGCTCTTATTGAAAGTTACCACATCTGCGTTATGTGGTAATGAAGCTGGGGGAGGAGGTCATAGCAGGGGACTTGTGCTTGACGAAAACATCTGGGCATTGCTTTGACATTCACTAGCAACTTCTTTTATTTTATTAAAAAGTAAGGAAATTATACTGAAATCAATTGCAAGATGCAAACAATAAATAAAATGAAAATACAGGATCTGAAAAAAATAAAATTGGTTGGAACAAAAACCACCTTTTCCTTCTCTTGCTCCCCTCCCATGAATTCCAACTGCTGAGATTAATTACCTGTGCAAATGGCAGCATCAGTTAAAAAACGGCTCAGCAAGTACTTACCACGTACACTAGAGTCATGCTCTCTTTCAGAGGAGGAGCTACTGTCATTTTAAATAAAGCTTTTAATTGTATTGCAACTTTTTTTGGCTGTCATTTTATTTCCTACATCATTTCAGAGACAGGTACAGTGATCTTAGGAAGTCCTGTACCTTTATATAGGCATTTTTCCCCTCCACTTCCCACTGGCTGATAAAAGCAGAGAGACTGTTTCCTGTGCACAACTACACCTATCACTTCCATTCACAGGAGTAAGGAAAAGTCTATTTTCAACAAAAGGCGGATTTAAAAGCCATTAAAATCCTCAAGTGGAGGTTGCTGAGTAATTGCATAATGGTTCTTAATTGTCAAGGCTGATAACTACATATTAGGAACTACTGTATTAAGAAACTTGGCAGGGTCAGATGATGTTCAGCTCCATAGCACACACAGCCAGGGATGTTTATAGGGCAGTGGTTGGAGTATGCCTCAGAAATCCTGAACAGCAGTATACCCATGCTCACTATATTTTCTTGTGCTAAGTCCTTGCTTACAAATGCAAATGACATTTCTAGTCTACTCAAGTTCTTACACCACTCGCAGCAGCAACTGAGTAACTGAGGGTGTTCCTGTACCACAGCAATCAGCTGGTCATTTGTTCCCTCAGGCAGGGAAGCACAAATGTATCAATCTACTGGTTTAATGCCAGTTTTCTGTTCTTAGAAATAATGCCAGTTTTCTGTTCTTACAAATCTTGGCTTTAATATTTAGAACCTTTCACTGACACTTTC
Organism: Dryoscopus gambensis; assembly: GCA_013389985.1. NCBI lineage: Eukaryota > Metazoa > Chordata > Aves > Passeriformes > Malaconotidae > Dryoscopus > Dryoscopus gambensis. Next base: position 96,731 of record WEIT01000026.1, read on the forward strand.
AACACAGTGTATACCCTCTGCGAACTTAAAACATGTCTGGCCACGAAGCCCATGCAAGTTTGAAGGGCCTATAAATATATTTGGTTATAGGTGTATGAAATTATTACAGACAAGCTACACTCCAGCTTGTCTCTCTCCCCTCCAAAATCACAATAGCTGCCAACAAAGTTCACAATACTGTATTAACACGTTCCAGAAAAAAAGCATTCAATGTGAATGCGACATGCAAATATTAAGACAGGACACCAGACTTCTTTTCTTTCCCCTTCCCAGTGGGTGTTTTATTTTATAGCATTTGCATTAGGTAATCAACTGAAACACTTAAACAACAGAAAGCTGGCAGCACAGTGAGGAAAAATGGAGATTATTTCTCAAACAGCTGTGACAAAATGGTTTCAAGTTGGAATAGTATTGCACAAAGAAATCAGTTTATGGAGGGTGAGCGGGAGCAAGCATCTTCAACATGGATTGTGAGGAAAAAAGGCACTATTTAGCTGTGTGTGTGTTTAAAAAGAAAAAGGTGATGAAGCACAATCCATGTTTTTCAAAATTACATTCAGTACTGCTTTAGAAATGCTCAAAAATCTGTCTCTTTTGCAGAAGCTACAGAAAGCTGCTGATGTAAATATCAGACAGTACAAGTGTACGAACATTTGTAATTATGCTCCAGAAAAGTCTCAGGAAGAGGGCTCTTTCTATAAATACTGCTGCAAAGGTTACACAGTTGCATAGGCTTACAGTAAAGGAAGCATCCATCCAACCAAGCAGCCTTAAAATTTCTTTAAATTTAATCTCTAGTAGTCATAAAATATGCTCTAATTTTGAAGAGCTAAATTGGCAGTGCACTTGGATCAGGCTTTTCCATCGACTGCTTAAGCAGCATAGTTCAGACAGTATCATCCACACACCTTTTCGTCAGATACACCTTTAGCAATGCCAAGTAAGCTTAATGGAGAATTTTTACAGAAGTGTAAAAGAAAACAACTGAATTTTTCCTGATATAAGATAGAACTGCTCTGAGACCATCAATAAGCAAAAGTTTATTCCTGTAATGTAAAAATAGCTAGGTATCTTCAGAAAAAACTAAATACCCAGAAAAGGCATTTTAAATGACCAGGATGGGCTGGTTCTCCATCTCCTATTTTGTATAGCTATAAATTTTCATGTCTGTTTGAAAATGAAGCCGTGATCAGCATACCAATAAAAGAGAGACTGCTAGAAAATCCACCCAGAACAAGCAGGAATGTGCACAGAGGACATTCTGCACCCTAGCCTTGGGTCTGCTTATAGATGCGCTAACAAAGTAAGACTGAAATTCTTGTTGCACGGCTGCAGAATTATTAAGGGAAGGAGCTAAAACCACTGTTGCTCTCCAGTCAGCATTGCCCAGTGTATCACAGGTGCCCCAGGCATGCTGTGGGTATGGCTGTGCAGTCACCAGCCCAGCGGGACCTTGCGCCTCGGGCTGACATCAAGAGTTTCAACAGGGCTAGAGTTTTGCACAAAATCTAGGTGGTAATTTTGTACAGAAAGTAGAGAACAGTGTAACAAAAGCTAGTCTCAACTACATGTAGGTATATGAGCATTTCAGCACCTTTCACATGAATTTAGCCCTGCAAAAAGCCAATCTCACTCCTCTACAGAGAGTACAGTGACTTCAGTTATAAGATCTGTGTTCAGGAGACTGTACAGTAGTTTACTTACTATACAATCTGCAAAAACAAAATTTCACATATTGCTGCTTTCCTCTATGAGTCATTAAGGGAAAATACATTAGATAAATCATATTTACATACTGTAAAATATTTTTAACAACTTGGCAACAACTTGGACTGTTTCTGTTTCCGAACAGAAGACAAATAGAACAGATTATTAAAAATCTGTAAAGCTCCTTTTCCTAAACTGTCTTTTAGGAAATCCAAGTTTGGTAGTTCTAAATTCAAATTATTCTAAGTTCACAGTTGGCTTTAATGGTTGCACTAGATATAGAAGTAGAGTGTCTTGGTTCCTTCTGTGTTCTACAGATGATCACATTTTCTGAGTACATCTGGAATGAGTACTGCTCCAATTGTTGCTAGCATTTCTAAAAAATATTCCTAAAATTCTTTGTCTCAACCTTAACAGTTCACAGCAAAGAACAGGAAGTGATATCTGCTTAAATAAAATGTGTTATCTTACATGAACTATGAAAAATATATTGCTCTTTTAAAAGTAAAAAAAATTGCATTGTTCTATTGGTTATGTTATTGAAGACTCATAATTAAGAAATTCCAAATCCTGGACGGAAAAAAAAGAAACATAACTTTTAAAATTGCTTACAGAATAGAAGGAGTTTCTGTAGACCCTACTGAAATGAGTAGAAGTTTTGGCTATTGTTTTCTTGTCAATAGAGAAGCATTTGTCTACGTACCTATTTCATTACTTAGATGAGTATTTTGTATTTTCACTTAGCAAGCTCTTCAGCTCTCTTAGAGGTGCTCTTCTAAAAATTCTGAAGGAGATGCAAGAAGGTAAACTAATCTGAATTATTCTTAAGGAAAACAACATGGTAAAAAAAAAATCTAACATAAAATGATCACTGAGCGGAAATCTTTCCTGGGATTATAAATATTTATTTTATTAAAAAAAAAAGTGACTGCTTTTCAACAAAAACTTTTAGATCTCCATTAACTACTTTTTGTGTATGACTCCTCAGTTCCTTTCATTAGCAAGGAAACGTCTTCATGTGTGACCTAACACATCCTATATCTAAACATGTTGGCATTATCATTGATGTCAACAGACAAGAACTAGATCAGGAAGTCTTATGCATGGTTCATGCTACATAAATGGTAACTTATGAGAAGGAACTTCCCTGATTATTTGGGGAGAACAAAGAGAGATCTATTTTTAAAATCAGAAGGGAAAAAAATCTAAGAAAACAAAGAAACTGCAAGATGTACTTGATAGTCTCTCGTTATCCTCTCTGTAATTGGGCTGTTGCTTTTGGCTGCAGACATCCAGTTCACAGACCATTTTCCATTTCCTTTGTTTTCATTACAAGAACAAGCTGGTTAAAGAAACTCCACTCGGTAATTTTAAACTAAGCCTTCAGCATCATACCTTAGGAATTTAAACCTTTCCCACCATTCCTATCTTTGTCTCCTCAGCACCTTCCCAAACAAATCCTGTGAAAAGCACTTTTAAGAAAAGGCAGGTGTAAGTTGTGTAAATATTCATATCTTTAAGAAAATTCAACAGGAAAAATTCTTGCAGTGCTCCACGGCCATTTGCTATAATGCAGTGGCCCCAAACATCTGTTCTCAAATTTCAATTTACTTCATCTACCAGGTGTTTCACATTGCTAATAATGGCAACTCACAAATTTACAACAGTCGCATAAGGCAGTTAAATAAATACAATTATGTCAATCAAGTCCACGGCATCTTTCTCAACCAGACTGCACATGACACTTTTCTTCTTGTTCTCTTACCCTACTAAAAAGATGAAGACTACATTTCTGTAAAGAGAAACCCTGGACAACATACTGGTATTGAAGTCAGAGAGATCACTGAAGTGTGTTTCAGCAGTGTCCAACAGTTAACTCAACCAGGAAGTAGATACGATGTTTTTCACTTCACACATAACAAAACTGGTGCAAAAAAACCCACTTTAAACTAGTTACTTTTAAACTTTTTGGTCCAAATACATAAAATAAGCAGTATTTACAGCATTTTACTCCTTTTGTAAATGCAATGCTTTAAAACACGTTATAAAGCACCTCAGTAAAAATATTCTACAGATAAAAGTATTGAAGTAGTAGGAAAACCCTAGCCATACCACAGCTCACTAATAGAGTCATAATATGGATTCACCAATACCTCAGTTTACAATTATTACAAAGAATCCATGGAGAAAGTTACTGAATTTACGATTTTTATACCACTGTGTAAGGATCAACTAGAACTGCAGACAATACCAAATTTCTTAGTCGTTTTCCCAACCTCAGTCAGTGGTGGTGGTGGGGATTTAAAAAAAAGAGAATAAAAACCCCACTACTCTGATTCTTTAACTTTTTACAATATTAATGTGAAAATGACATTTTAACACTAATGAGTAGTTGTAATTTTTTAATAAAACCACATATATAAATATGGGCAATTCCAGCAGCAGCAGCATTTCTCAGCAGAATATGATTAACCATCCCAATTAATATCATGTGACATGATTCACAAAAACAAAGCACAGATGTCAACCAGTTATTAGGACTACTCATACTGTATACAACCAAAATTTCCATGTTGAAAGCTGGGGAAAATGATTTCCTCTTCACAGAAGTATAAATGAAAATAAATTGCTCTGAAAATCAAAAAGAGTATCAACAGAAGTGGTTTTTTGATTGTTTGCATTTTCAAATAGAACCGCTGTGTATTAATTGCTCCGAATTACAGTGTAGATTTCTTCAGGTTAAGGATATTGACTCCCACTGAAAGTATTAGTTAGATAACAGAAATGAAGCCTTTGCTTCTGGATTACCAACACAGCTATATCCAAAGCCCTGGAGGTGATCCACAACCCACTTTTCTCAAATAAAGAAATGTCTTGGAGGTCTACAAGCAATCTAGTTTCCATGGCTGAGGACTAAGATGATGTTGTGACCAAAGATTTAGGTCCATAAATCTAACAGTATAGCGTTCTTAGTTTGATTTAGGGTAAATCTTTTCATAGAAAAAGTTTTGAGCCAGAATATACAATTCTCCATCTTTTTCCCGAACTGCATGTGCTCTGACAAACTGAAATTGCTCCAGTGCAAATTCATAGAACTCATTCTCCATTTTCCAGATTTCAGACTGTTGTAGCTTGGCAATAGTTTCTTTTGTGGGAAGTTTTTTCTCAGTTGTTTTCCTAAGATGCGACTTCTTTCCTAAATGCAAAATGAAAGCAATAACTTCACTTTCAAGTTCACGTGCTCAAAAAATGTTTACAGTCCTTTTATTTATTTATTTTAGTTTTTATACTCTCAGCGTGCTGATAAACTGCATTAGAAGGGACAGGCTTTAATCCAAAATTTATTAACACAACATGCAGAGTTGGCAAACTGCAGCCTCTCTCACTAAATGTTCATGAATTTTGCATCCATTCTTCCAATTCTTCCTCTTTGCTCTAATAAACCCAGGGAATGAACATTCATTTAAGGAGTAAGATTACTCCACATAATCTACCTGGAGCAAAATTGGTCTTTCAAAATTAATTATTTAGATGTTAATCTGGTATCAAATGTTAAGAATTATAGAAACTGCAGGAGATACTTCTTTCATAGAATCATAGAAACATTTAGTTTGGAAAAGTCATTTAAGGTCATCAAGTCCAACTGCAAACGTAACACTGCCAAGTCCCACTAAGCCATGTCCCCAAGCACCACAGTTCTACACGTCTTTTAAATACCTCCAAGGAAGGTTATATTCAACTCAGACTATCAAAAACGTCCCTGCTCTGGCGTAGCTCTCTGTAGCTCTCCATGAAAGAGAAAAAATATCTCGTTTTCATGTTATTTCAATTGTCTATTTCTAATCAATATATAATCTCTGCTAATGGCATTTAAACCATTATACTCCCATCTAAATAGAATACTACAGTCTTATCATAAATGATACATAACCCACATCCCTGTTGCACAGAGTTTCTGAGACAAAGATGACCAAAATGATGACCAGATTTTCCCCAAGGAGTGCTGCCTATTGCTTTGTAATTAACTTGTTACTACTACATATCAAGGCTCTGTACATCAGATTCTTTTCTCCCTCTATTTGTAGATAGAGGCCCTGCTAAGATAGATCTTTTCTTCATCATAAATTGCATGGCTATCTCCTAGAAACTGAGCTACTAGTTGTTACATCTTACTAGGAGCCCAGGAAGATAAACATCTACTTGGGTCTCTGCATCCCTCAGGCTTTAGTGCTCAGCCAACCAGGCGGCATTGAGCATAGTTAATTCCAGCAGGGCTTCTGAGGAAATAGAAATCTGCCACATCAGCCACTTTACAAAACTGAAGCCACTGCAAAACCTTAAAAAAATGTTCTGTTATAAACACACATCACAATGTTACATGCAGTATACCTACATGCCTAGCTTTAGCCCAACCTTAAATATTTACAATTTGTGTAAGGCAGAAGTCTTCTTGGAGTAGCCCCTCCCACCCTGCTCCCCTACCCCCTCCTCTCAAAAAAAGAAGAAAGAAAGTACTGAGAATCTTTGAAAAGGAGTTTGACTCTTCTGTAGGAGCATCATCCAAGCTGAGGCAAATCTGGCAGAGACTCAAAACTATTCATCTAGATCTAAAGAATTCACATGAAAATGGCAGTAAGAGGACGAAAATCCTGGGAATCCATGGAAATCAACTATTTAAATACCTGTCCGGTACAGTTCTGTGGCACCCCTGAAGAACCGGGGCAAAGCTGCCTCCAGCAACATGATAAAGTCTTCAAGCTCTTCAGTAACTCCCACTAGGAAGTATTCATTAATCAGATTGTATTTGGCTTGNTTGTATTTGGCTTGTTCCAAAGCCCATCTGCTTCCCACATTCCTAAAATGACAGAGAACAATTATAGCAAGTCCTGATGTCAGCCAACAATCCTCGGTCCCTAGATGGAGATTACTTCACAACAGGACATTTGTATAGGAAAGGCAAGATTCATTCCAAGTTATAACCATTCCTAACTTCATTTCCCTTTCCAGTTTCTCTCATCTGTGTTCTTACCTAAAAATATGACTCCTCTATTTATTAAAGAGTCTCAAGAAAATACCCGATGAGTGTATATGCTTAATGCTTCCATTCATGAAATTTTCCAAGGATTTATATTGTCTCAATATTAATACTCTGTCTCCACTTTCATATTAGATACCAGAAATCTGGCAAGAACACACCTTCCCTTTTGCACCTTCTTTCTCTCTATGCTTCTCCACGTGGCCAGAGAGTAGACAGGTTTGACCAACAGGCACTGAAAGAGGAGCTCCCAAGTGGCCATTTACTTTGCTTGTGTTTGAATGAACAATACCTTTGAGAAATTGCCCTCGATGTAACGTAGAATCTTTCAAATAATCTATGGGGGTTT
>WEIT01000027.1:1232-26575 GCA_013389985.1 Dryoscopus gambensis
CTTTTGTGGAAATACTTCTGCTAAAGTTCATAAAATGTGTTAATAAAACATTAATGTGAAAAAAATTCTGAATTCCTCAGCAATAAGCAAGGAGATGAAAATTTGCATTCCTGTATTACATCCTATACAGTTTATAGGTTGTATTATAAGCATTTCTAGTCTCTACATTTAATAAGAGAATAGAAGGCAGGAGGCTATTTCCGTGTTTTCAACAGGGCTGGAAGAACTGGAGATCTTTGGTTTCTGTGCAGTTAAAATGTTTCATTAATACTGTATTCAGTAAGGGTCTGTTATCTGTGCTCTCGTGTGATGTGAATGTGTCCATACCCTGTGCTACTTACATTTAATAGTCAGATCAATAAGAAGCAAACAAAACGCTACCACTGAGCAACACAGGGCACCTCAGCTTCACATGACCCAAACTGCTTTCCCAGTAATCAGCAGCACGTGGCTCTGGTCAGTTTTAAAGATGCTGCCTTAGAAACCATTCTTGCTTACTTGCCCTGCTGTCTGTAAAATTAGGTTGCTTTAGATCATGAATGACAAGCCCATTCAAAAACCCTGGGAGGAGGTGATGGGAAATGCAGTAGAACAAATATGTCAAATTCTCATTCATTTAAATATTTCCTAAATCCATACATGACTGGGTTATCCTTTTCTGTCCAGGTGTGAAGCACAGGTAATGATGTGTGTTCAGGTGGAGGTGATGTGATAGAATCAACTGGTGTAAAATAAGCACATACACTCTTCAGAAGTAATGGTCGACGTAAAACATCGTTTGATCTGAATTTTGAACCACTGCTATTAAATTCTTGTCATGTTAATCCTGAACTGAAGCAATGGGAAAAAATGGGGGAAACCACCCTCAGTTTTAAACATTAAGAGAAAATCTGATACCAGGATCAGTAAAAAGGCAGACACCATCTGCAGAATGACAAATGTGCAGGTTTGCTTGGATGTAAGGAAAAAGGATTTAAAGCATAAAAATGTTCATCCAAAGCTTTGTCTGAAACAGTCTTGTTAAAATCCAAATTAACTCCACAGACCAACAATTCAATTGTTTGCTGTTGCACCATCTTCTTGTCCTAATGTTAAAAGTACTGGAAATCATCTTACTTTTTGATGATTTGTCCTCGTGAGTCCTCCAGTGAGATTTTTAGTGAGACATAGTGGAAAGGAAAATACGTGCATACTGGACAATGTTTTAATGTAGACATATCTGCAAATACTGATCCAGTTAACAGGGACTTGTCCAACAAGGCACAGCTTTTTTGGAAAGAGGACAGAGAGTGGCTGGTGCCTCTTTGGGAGGCTGCTGGATTGGCTGTCCTGTCTCCTGTAAGCCCTGTCCAGAGAGAGGTGATGCTGCTGAACTCGTTCCCTTGACACTACATGGAATTTTAGTCAGATTTGACAGTGCTGCAGGACCACTGCTGTTGCTGTGAAGAACAACAATTCACTACTGAGAAGGGAGTTCCAGCAATTCAAACACAGCATTGATGTAGAAAGATTTGTTTGTTTTTATACACACATACTCTCAAGATCTTTTTTCATTCTTCTTCCGCTCTGTTCAAGTTATTAACTGCTGACACGAAATTCACATCTCATAAATAATGCTTAAGAGCCATTGCTATATAAATTGAATGTGTTATGAATTGTGATGGGCCTTTTTGTAGCATTCTGTGCCCGGAGCAGGAAGAACAGAGGATGTCATTTTCATTAATTTCTAATGAGGTGCCAATTAAAGCTAAGGAAGGAACTCAGAAGGGAAGAGTCACAGAGCTCCCCTGAATCCTGTGCCCTGGGGCTGTCAAGCGAGTGTGCTGCCAAGCCTCCTCTGAAAGTTCCAGTAAATTACAAACTCATCCAGAGCACACACAGACAAATTCGGCTTCTCTTTGATCTTCAAAAGAGCAATTTGTAAGACGAGTTCTGAGCCTTTTCACACAGCAAACTGGGAGAAGTGATAGGAATTGTTAATTGCTGATGCACTTTGCAAGCTTCAGTGAGAAAGAGAAATTTTAAAATGAATTTTCATTCTGAGCCTCTGACAGGATAACCTTTGTATCAACACCACTAAAACAAAACCAGCTTCCTGTGAGCTGTTTGTAGGTGACAGTGACAGTAGGCAGGTCCTGCAGAGTACAGCATTCTCTAGTTTGGGCTGGATGGACCTTCCAATAGTTTAGTGTCTTACAATGGATAACGATTGTATTGAAATGATGTTTATTTAATATTAGATTTAGGAGGCAGTTTTCTCATCAAAGAATTGCAGGAGCCATATTCTTCAAATTACAGCATTTCTGCAAGCAGTCTGAAATCAACTGCCTGTGATTCTTGATCTGAAAAGGAAGTTGTTGTCTCTGTGGTGTCATAACTGGGTGGTTACCACAGACTTGCTTCAAAGCTAGGGCCAGTGAATGCATGAGTTGAAGCAGCTATAAAACACAGTTCTAGAAATGTATTGTGAAAAAGGCAGGTTGATTAGTTGCAAATTACACTATAAATTTCTACGCCTTCTCTTAACTGCTTGACTAGATGTATATTGCTACTAAATAAAGTTATGTACAGTTTTAAAAGACACTGAGCTGTAAACTTTTAATCTAAGAAATCGTTTGCATAGAAAGCAAAGCTTAATTTTATGGAAGAGGCTTACAATTTTACAGTTAAAAGTAGTTCTGGTACCACTAGGTCTGTAAAGCCAACACACAGAAGTCTGCACTGATCTTTTTGTTGGAATTGCATGAGAAATACGAGGATCTTCTAGATGATCAGTAAAGGAATGTTACATTTGTCATGTTAGATCCACTTCTAGTCAGCAGTTAAAGAAAAATTAGTATAGTGTGCCAGCTCTGCACCAGCTTTTGTGTAGAATAGTTTGCTGTTTGTAGGCCACATCCTCTGGGCATGTCTGTAGCTCAGGCTCCACCTGTCTCTTGGCAGTCACTGGGGTGGCCAAGATAATGGGCCCTGCAAGTAAGCCAGGCTTTAGCTTCCATTAGCAGTGCTTCTCAGACAGGGATTGTAATGTTTTTCATGTTCTTGCACCAGAGTAGATACTTAAGAGGAAGGGAAGATGTTGAAACCTTCCAGCTTGATCACACTTAAAAAAAAATTGCTCAGTCATGTTGCATTCTGATCAAACACTTGTTAGCCATATTTCTTGCCTGTGTGGACAGGAAAGCTTTTCTTGGAATTTTCCTGGCCTAGGTTATGATGTAAGAAGCTGCAGTTGCCTGGAATGCAGACTGGCCTAACAGCTGTGCACTCACTGCTGCTCTTGCGGGAGGCTGCTGTGAGCACTAACCTCAGGCAGAGGTGAAGGCAGAACGTGGTGGTTTGCAATTTTAATTTGTGAGATGTTGGCAAGTACTGATGTTTGTCTGGTTTTTCATTGGAAGGAATGCATTCACAAGTGGCCTCTACAGCAACAGGACTTTGAGCCAGGAAACAACAGTCAGACTTTGCCTCTCAGCGAGAGAGCTGCCTCGGGATGCTGAGCACCTGGAATTGAGAGTGGAGCACATGGCCCACCACAGACTGCTCCTCTGGAAGGGCATAAATTTCCTTCCTAGTTACTGTGCTTATTTTTCCACATCCCTGTTTTTAGTTTAGTTCTGTATAAATCTATAATAATCTGTTGAAATTCTTTTCTTGGTGTTACTGTTGGTTTATTTTGTTTTGGTCTAAGCACAGAAATAAGAGGGAGGAAAAAACAGACTCCTATCAAGCACCAGCAGAAAGATACATCCACACAGCATAGACTTGTACCTATTTTAGAGATAAAATGGCAGCAAGTTTCACTGTGATTGAGTAATCAAAAAAGTGGAAGAAAAGCAGTTGCAGATTCTTAACTTGGATAGCAGAACTGCTGGTCCATAAACACAGGGGATGAAGCACTTGTTTGGATTGTGCCAAAATAAATTTGGGATGATTTGATTTACTCAGTTAATTTAGAAATAATCTTACGAAAAGCAGGAAGAAAGAAACAAATTTGAATAAATAAGCTGCTTCATCTTTATACAAAGTTGTCAAACGTGTATTGAAAATAGCATTTCTCTTAAAACTTGGTAAAATATAAAATCATAGTTCCATTTCCATGGAATCTATTTTTGTGGAGGAGAATTTGTAATGGTGCTGGTAAATGCACTTTCTAGATGGATAAGGTTTATCTGGTACAAACCAAAATGGCTTCAGGGCATGACTGTGTCTTGGTATAACAGATGTACTTCCACTGATTAGGATGAAATATGCACAGTGCTCCTGGAGAGTATGAGTCAGCCAGTTCAGTAAGAAGTATTAAAATAAATCATATTAGTAACTGGTTACATACCACAGTTCTGGCAAGTCGTACTGTCAGCCTGTAAGATGTACCACATTCAGCTGTCTTGTGTTGGCTGTTTGCCTAAGAGAGTGGCTGCCAGAATAGTTCTTAAGCTTCAACCGTTTCAAGAATGTCCATCATCTTACCTTAAATTGCTGCAAGTATTAAAAAAATACCCAACAAAACACAAAGCCTAATAAAGTTTGAATTTGAACTCAAAGTGGGGGGTTTGTTTTGTTGTATTTTATGAAGGTGTTATCCCAAGACTCCAGTTTAATTAGTAGGGAATAGGAGCTGTTAACTAATGTTGGTCTTTCTGAGTAATATGTATTCTGAAAGTACTGGAAATGAAGAAGTAGCTGATTAATTGGTGCATCATAGGTTCCAAGTGGAGGACCCAGAAAAATGCTTTCGTGTCTCGGTTTCAGAAAAGCTGTCCACAGCTTTAAAAGTGTAAATGGAGTTCATGCTCCTTATAATTAGGAATCATGAAATACTGTTTGAAGAAGCTCCAGTATATTCCCCCAGCTTGTTCAATTAATGTGGGTTTCTTACAGGATGTTCTGATTTTGTTTTCTTCCATTGTGCTACCAAAAATTCGGCAATGTTGATTTAGTCAACGTGTACTGAGCCTGTTCCTTACCTTCCTATAGTCCCAACCAGCCCACGTAATTAAAATGAGCTGCTCCCTCTCCTAAATCCTCAAGTTCTCTTTAAGTAAAACAAGTTAGGATATTCCTTCTAAAAACAAAACAAAAAGTGGTTTTATTTTGACATTACTGATGTGGTAAGTCCTTCAGTACATAACCTTCAGGGGGTTTTCAATTGGAAACTGGAGTAGTGGGTGAAAAATCAGCATTTTGCAGGTGTGCAACATTGTCTCTTCTTCCCTACATACCTGTACAGTGGTTACAGAAGAATGTGGTGTATCCATAAAGTGAAAGATGATGCAGTTTTTAATTGTCTTGTGTGCACAAGAGACACAGGGCCTCGTGAACTTGAACATAAAAATCTATCTGAGACTACCCTGTATCTCTTCCAGTACCTTTAGGGAAGTAATTTGCTCAGTCTCTGAGTCATTTTTTCTTATGAGAATAGGACAGGTAAGTCCCCCTTAAAGGGAATCAAGCATGTTTGTCCATATGTTAACAAACAGCTATGCACAGAAGTATTGATTCCACTAAACTGTTTGATATTTGAAGTAGACACAGAAGGCCCAAAAATATGCCGTAATAATCTGAGAAATCCTGAAGGAACATTACCAGCTAGTTAACTGACCACGAGGTAAGGCTTAGGTAGGGAGGAATGTGAATTTTGTGGATAAAAGTCTAAATTGTTCACAGGAAGAAGTGAGGAAAGAACATAGCCACAACTGCGGCATCAGAACTGGGAGGAGAAAAAGGATATTGAAAGGAATTGTCAAAATTTGCTTGAAAAGTCAGGATTCTTTTCAGGAACTAGAGTATTTTGCCCCCTCCAAACTAAATAAATAAAATCTTACCTAGAGCAAAAGACCACCTGTGGTCCTAAATTACATAATTCACTTATAGGAAGGTGTTAAAGGTAAGTACTGAGACTTGAGACTACTTGCTGTGGATGTTCTAAGGAAATTGGATGTTCTAAGGAAATGACATTAAGATCAGTGTGCATCAGTTTTCACAAAAGTAGAAAGAATAGTATTAGTCTGTGTCAGGGCCTTTTAGTATTAATTATTACTGGCCTTGAAGGAAAGTTTCAAGAGCTGAAAAACTGTATCTATGGGTATTATAGTCACTGAGGAGTATTCAGTAAGTTTTTAAAGGTAACGTGTTTATTTACCGTATCTTTATATGTATTGAAATGAAAATGCTTACAGAGGTGCTCACAGCTGTTAAACATTCCTGAGGTGCTGAAAGTTTTCAAATATAGGCACAGGCATGTATGGGGGTCCTGCCATATTCTGAACAAGCAGGAGCCAGGAATGTTTTATAAGTCTAGGCCAAAAGAAAAAAAGGGAGGAGTGGAAGTATTCATTGCTCTAAGCATTTATTTTCCTTTGTGGTTAAAATGGGGCTGCTGAATGGAGCTCTGTTTTCCTGTGATTAGAAGAAGAATTACTCTTGACATAGATTGCAAGAGGCTACAATAATAGAAGACTGCAGTGGAGCAGAAGGTCTAATCTAAGGAGACCCTGGACATAAGGTGTAAATAGGGAATGATGCCATAAAACAGATTTTATTTAGGTTTAAAAGAAGTAGAGCTGCTTCTCTCTTGTTTGGGCAGCAAGCCTAGCTTTTGTCCAACTGTGGATCACTGTGGTGCAACCTCTAGGAAGCTACTGAAACCCAAGGCATAAATACTACAACTCAGGAAATACACTGAAAGTCAAGCCTGGAATCATGTTCAGCATGTGATGAAGTCAAAATACACGCAGGATCCAGAACTGTTAGAATTAATGCAACACGTACTGGATGTTAGTACAGACCCTTTCATTATTCATTCCAGTTCTTTATTAGTAGACTTGTCTTTCCTGCATTTTCATTGGGCTAAACAAAATTACACACATACATTATTGAATCACTAGCTATTGCTTGCTATTTTAATTAACTTTCTGGGTACACTTCAGCTTTTAATTAAATCCTCAGCTTCTGGGAGAAGTATATTAGCTCAGGTGGGCTTGGTGTAGAGAATTCTAGAAGTATTAATGCTCATGTAGCTCTTTTTAAAGTGTTAAATACTGCACAAGTCCCTTCTCTGATGTTAGGATAGCTCTGTCATCCATCTGCCATTTCTCAGGGCACTTTAATTAAGGTTTCACACTACTCAAATCTAGAGAATCTATACGAATCAAATCTAAATATGTTGACTAGGAAACAAGTGCCTCTTGATATGCTGGTATAACCTATGGAAAATCTAATTTTATAGCACTACTAACATTTGCAGTAGTGTAACCTATTAGTATGAGTTACCTCTACTTTATTAGATGTCTGCTCTTGGACTCTAGGAGGCCTTTTTGGCATAATTCTGCTTTTTTACTGTACATTCTGTTCTTTGGATTCATTTTCCCACATACTACAGGAACTAGGAATGATTTGGGAGGTGCAGTATTATTTCAGTGTGTTCTTGGTCCTGCAAACATGGCAATGAATGTTCCTTTTACAAGTGTAGCAGTGGCCCTAATTCCTCTTGCAAAATCACAGTTATTCAAAAAGGGAAACTTTTCACCTACCTGAAGTCTAAACATTTAATTTTGAACCTTGCTTTTCCTGTCCCTCAAATAAGTTGGTCATTGATGTTCACTATCTGGCACCTCTCTTGATGCCGTAAGTTGTTGGGAGCAAAATGGTTTCTCTAAAATTTCTCTTGTTAAATTAAAGTTTAACCAGTTTTCGTTGTTGGAGGTTTTTTTCTTGCCTTTGTGTTTCAACAATTGCACAAGGCTTTGGTGAAGAATGTTTCAGTTATATTGACAGATTACATGACAAATTAAAATGCTAATTTCTGGGAAGTTGCATCCATTATCACAGATGAACTGGGACCAGAGCCCAGTTCTGCAGACATTTTGCAAGAGCAGTAACCCAGCAGTTGTGGTTGGAGAGTCAGCTTGTGGTGTCACAGCTGCTGCTTGTGCCTGACTGCTGTGGGTGGCAGCTGAGACCAAAAATCAGGGACGGTGTGTAAGGTCAGAAGGGGAGCCTGCAGATGACATTGTCACCACTGTGTAAGTCTGTGACCTCTGAGGTATGAAGCAGTTTGGAAGTCAATATTGATTGCATGGTGTCTCTGTGGGAGTATTCCTGGGCCTGAGTTGCTCTGTTAGTCTGTCCCCAGTAGATGTTGGCCTTAACTCACAAATCTGTAGTGAGTGAAGTTGTGATGCAGAAGTGTTTACTCTCAAATGTATGAGTTCTGTACAGCAAGAAAAATACCTAGTCCAAATCAAAAGATTTAACCACTGTTTTCTTCTGGTACATGATGGAACTGAGACACAATCCCAACTGAGACCTACAGTACTCAGACCTGACCCATAGCAAACATTTTTTAATGGCAGCTTACTATTACAAAGTAGATATGCTGTATTTTTGGCTTTGATTCATTAGGGATTCTTTGAAATTCAGAAATCATTTCCCGAAAACCTCAGTTTCGTTCATAAATGTGCTCCCTACTGCTCTGGGGTTAGCGTTCACTAGCACAAAAGTAAGAAGTGAGTCTAGAAGAGTGCCATATCTTAATTTTTCCCACTCCAAATACACTGGCTTCAAAGAAACAGGAGGAAACTTTGCGTTCTTCTTAATTCCAAAGTCAAGGAATAGAATAGTGTCTTATGTAGAACCTCCTTAAGAATTGTTGATTCAAAAAAAAAAGAAAAACAACCTAAAAATCAGCATGTGCTCTGTCCTCAAGTGATACAAATTCTCTGTTCAAAATTTATGTCACATTTCATGTAGGAAAAAATAGTTTGACAGCTTTCTGTGCAAGTAGTAAGATAAATAGGAAAGTGTATTTGAAATTAGCACGAATTGGGATAAAACGTACTTTGTTTGCAGGGTCTCCACAGCGCCAAACTGCATCTCTTGTGCGCTCCCTAAAGCAGCTTCCCAGGCTTATGATCTTAAAGAAAATAGACAGAAAACAACTTTGAAACACAGGTTATACGTGACTAAACTTGGAAATACGAAGTCTTTTCCTTGCCGTCTAAAGTCTTGCACAATCTTTAACCATACCTGTCCCATAGCTGTTACAGTATTAAGATTGTCCTGTCTCTATCATATACAACTTCTTCCATTCATTTCTTGGGCAGTCCTTTCCACAAATGCTTTTTCTGTCCCTAATGCAGATACATACATATTGCTTTACCCTCTTTGTGGCAGAGGGCAAAATAGAGGAAGAAGGGAAAAAAAGTCTTTGTTCCCTTCTTTTCTCCTAAGCATAAACCCAGTAGTTGAAATCCAAGATGAATCTGTAGGATCTCGTGAGCACTCTTATGTAGCACCAGAGATATCACAGAGCTGTCAGCATCCAGCATGAAACCTGCGATTATCACTGACTGAGGGCAGGATGGAAGTCCCAGGGTACCTGTCCAGTTCTGGGGGCAGATTGGCAGAGTAAGAGAAACGTTCTAAGGTGTCTTACACCACCTCTTTCCTTCTCCTCTCTTTGATTCAGATATTGATCATTTTGGTAGTCGTAAGTATCAACAATCTATACAAAGAAGAAAATACTGAAAACTAAGTTGCAGTGATCATAGCAAATAATTAGAATAGTAGAGTTAATAGGAAAAGTACACTTCATCCTGCTGTAATGTTTTGTGAACCTTTTGCAGCTGTGCTGTTTGTGAAGGATCATGGAACTGAAATGCCTTGAGAGGGCAACGCTTAAGACAATGTGAATTGATATTTAGAGACTTCTAACTTTGAGCACCTAGAGGTTAACATTCCCCATCTGCTCATTTTGGAGTGGAAATGATAGAAAGGACTGCCTCAGTTTTGTGAAGTTTTAATAAATACATCTATCTAGTTAAAAAGCTTCATCATACTGTGGCTTGCTCCCCTTTCCCCTTGGAAATGAATGACAAGATTCCCCACCAAGTAATTCTGAAGTACTTATCACTTAATCAAAATCCAT
Organism: Dryoscopus gambensis; assembly: GCA_013389985.1. Lineage (NCBI taxonomy): Eukaryota > Metazoa > Chordata > Aves > Passeriformes > Malaconotidae > Dryoscopus > Dryoscopus gambensis. Next base: position 11,161 of record WEIT01000027.1, read on the forward strand.
GACAACTTGCAAAGCTGGGAAGGAGAAACAGGGGAAGAGTTTAGTTCACTTATTTCCAAAAGCTCATTGTTTAGCTTGGTGGGATTTAGTTTGATTTTATAGAATATGTCAGTAAAACAGAAATTTTTCTTGAGTTGTGTAATGAAAGCTGACAGTGGTAGTGCAGAGCATTGCCACAGAAGAGAGAGGAGAGGTAATGAGAGTATATGCAAGAATGGAGCTGTCTAAAAGAGAATAATACCAGATACCAGCGGACTAGAGTACATTTATTTGCCAAACACAGTGCATGTGAGCTGCACTGGAAGCTTTGCCTGGCTGAACTGTGCATGTTCCTGTCCTTCCATTACTGCATGTTCTTGTTAAAACAACCTCCAGAACTCAGGGGAGCAAGCTGGATCATACTGCACTTGCAGGTACTCAAGCTTTTAGGATCTTGCTTTGTATCTTGGTAGCTATTTGTTCTACTCTTCAATTCATTTCTTACCTCTTTCATGTCTTTAAAAAACCAAAAAATATTTACTTTCCAGACTTCATTATAAATAGTTGTATTGTTAGTATCATTTGCAACACATTAAATCATCTTTCCAGTTGGATGGGGGAGATGCATGAATATTGTTTGGGGATTATTAGACACTTACAGTGAATGGTGTGCAGTTGTTCTGAACAGTGCTGCAGCAGCATGAGCTGATCTCTACTGGCTCATCTGCCTGGTTTGGCTGTGCTGTGTTATAGCCTGAAGATAAGTTCATTGTTTAAAGAAATGTTAAAATCTGTTCTTGCCCAGAAATCTGCTTATCGATTCATACAATACCTTTCTAGCTAATAGACCTTTGGTAGAGAATTTTTGCAGCATCTTCAAGTCACAAGGTATTTTTAAATTCTGTTTGAACGTCTGTTGATTAGAATTTCAAATTTGCAAGAGGTAAAATGTCTTGTGAAGAATATGTGTGCCCACAGCACAGAATTCTGCACAGGATTATGTCTGTGTCATTACTAGGACTACTTTTGAATAGGCTTTGTATAGGGCTCTATACAAACATAGTTTGTTTATTAAATGTGGAAATGGTGTAAGTGGCAAGTTCTGACAGTTCTGGATTTCTGCCTGTTGACTTGGGAATGAAAATGTTAAATACTGATCCTGGTGGCCAGGTAAGATGCTTTTTAAGTATCAGAAGCTCAGGTTTTTATGGTAATGTTGACTTCACTTTCTTTTACCTACCAGTGGGAGTTTCTTTGAATGAATCAAAAGGGATTTGAATGATTCAAAAGGGATCTATACTGTAGTATAGAAGGCTAAACCATCAGAGCAGTTGGTGCCTGCAATGAAAGCATAGATGCCTGGAGTGAACAATTAAGATGATTGATGGTACTTGGTAATAAAGGGCTTTGTCTTTCCATGTCAATAGTGATATTTGAATGGCTGAGCTTTCAGAAACTCAAAAATATACCAGAGCTCTTGAGTGCAGCAATGAAGAGAAGGCAATTGTTTTTCATTACCCACACACAGCAAACTGTAGATCTGTGATACTCTCTGGTCTGGAATATGGAAGCCTGTTTTGTTTCCTGTTCCCTCCAATATCCCTTTCCCATCAGGTTCCTCAGGAATGATGAAAGCAGCCTCATAGTTGCTGGTGTGCAGTCTTGAGCTTTCTTTGAGTGACTCCTCTGTAAGGCAGGGATGCTGCTCTGCTTTATGGCTTTTGGCATTTTTGCTCTGGCGATGACATGGAAGTGAATTTTTTTATGATGTATTGTGAAGAAGTTTCTGGGGTGCTCAGAGGAGCTCAAATGTTTTGAGGCACTACATAATGTTTTTCCAAGACGTCTGCATTACAGACCTGAGGAGTGGGTGATTCATAGTTACCTTCTGACATCAGAAAACAACATTTGCAGTGCTGTAAGCTGTATTAATACATTTACTAGATTGAAATATTCTGTACTGGGAGTGAAAGCCTGGCATGTTTTAGGTTGATGACTTGGGTAAACGAACTTTAGTTGGCAGATGGATTCCCTTTTCCAATGCTCTTTCCCCTAGCAGAAAGTTATTTATTTTGTCTTTTAGTTGTAGTGTGCTAAAAGAAGTATTTCTGCAGTAAATTCCTTTAGGGGAGACAACCTGTATTTGATACCGTCCCATAATGAGCTTAACAGCAAATACACTGCAGGAGTTCATTTATCTAACTTAGTTTATAACCATAAAAGCAGAGTTCTCAAGAGAAATGGTTTCACCTCTAAATATGGATTGGCTTTAAAGATCAAAATACACGTACAACTTATTGGCCTTCTGCCCCAGCACACACAAGTTAATAATGGAACTGCTGTAAAACCTGATGGCCTTGATATGACATCAGGCACTTGTGCACATGCAGACCACAGAATGTCCATTCCGATTTTCAAACCACTGAAGAGGCAAGGAGTGAATACAGCAGTAATAATTGAATATATCCACTCTGAACTAATGAAAAAATACTCAGAACCACTGTCTACTCAATTAGCTGCTGTATAACAGTGTTTTAAAGGCCTTTAAATTTTAAATAAAACCTACAAAAATACAAGTTCCAAACTTTAAAGTGACTTAAGTATCTGTAGCAATGAGACTAAAGATCTGAATTCTCTTTCTGGAAATGGAACTTCCCGGAGATCTGCATTGCTGATTCAACCAGAATAAGCCCTCTTCCATAAATCAGCCAATATATGCAGAACTATTTTCGTAACATTCAAAATGAGCTTGGGTATTCTTTCATTAGATACTATCTGTTCTAATTAGCAGTACATATTTAAATATGTATATATTAATAACAGGTTTAGATCATTTAGTTGCTGAAATTAGAAATACTGTTCTCATACTCTGGGAAGAACGAAAGTCACCTGCCATTCTTTTGTGGACAGTTACTGAAATTCTGTTCAAGAATACATTAAAAAATCCTCAAGAAACAGAAAAAAAATAAATAATGTGTCACGTGGAATAAATATAACATACAGTACAGATTTCCTGCATGAAAAAGGTGCTCTCTAAAGAACTAAAAGGTGTTCAAAAACGAAATAAAGATAGGAAAAAGCACAGGATAGATGGAATTAGGGGTGGCAGGGTAGAAAGGAACATCATGAAGCTGTGCTGGTCTGCACGAGGCTTTTTAGAAGGTGAAGAGATGGGGCAGTTGAAGGGTCCCACTCAAAAGTGATAAATCATGTTGCATATATACTATCTTACTAGATGTACAGAATTGTCAAAAGGGTCTTGCTGAAGCAGTGCAGCAGATTGTATAAATTTTCAAGATCTCTTTTCAGTAACATTAGATAGCATTTCTTCATGGGCTTGTTAAACATTTGGAAAGGATCTGTAAAACCATCAGGATTTAAAACCAGTTTTTATCTAGAAGGGACTGAGATGCCTCCTGACCAGTCCATATCTCCAGGGTGTCTTGCTTCTTACACATTCATTGCAGATAAGATGATGAACTGGGTTTTTGAGTTCATCCAGTCAGGTATTTATGTCTTCTCGTACCTGCAGTGGACATTGGTTCAGCAATTTGAAATCTTACTTCAAGAAATAAGGGAAGCCTTCAGACCCTGTTCTCTGTGAGAAAGATCTGAGTGAAGTGCTTGTTCAGTATTGGCACTATAGTCCAGGGGTGTTTTCATTTTAACAATCGTTTTTGGCACCTTGGGACAGATAGTTGTCTTATTTCAGTGTGGTATGACCCAGATTGAGTTTGAAGTGGAGGCAGTGATCACAAGGGGTGAGATACATACCAATTCAATCTGCGAATTTCCATCCATATTTCTGAATTATATATACCAACACAGAAAACTTGCCTTTTTTGCTTTGTCCCTAGAACTGGGTTTCAAAGCCAGCCACAGATAATGGGCATGTCTTTTCATAGCTTGGTGCTACTGAAACAAAGAGCAAAGAGAAATCAATTTTTCTTTACTTTTTAAAAATAATTCCATGATGACACTTTTTCTCTCTCTGTTTTCTTAACAGTCATCCTAATATAAAGGTAGCGTGTTGTTCTCTCCTGCAACTGATGTTTTATAGTCTAGGAACTTGAATTACTTCAAACACATATTCTCATATATATGAGTGTGTGTATATATGCACAAAACACTCTCTCAGTCATTCACTCACTCATTTTTATCCTTTTCCATCTCTCAAATAGCATATTTTTGTGGGTTTAATATCTTTTGAGCATTTGAGGAGCAGCAGTAATGTAAAGCATTCAAGTAAGAGGCAGAGTGGTACTCTTTGTGCCATCAGGCAGGAAAAATATCCCAGCACAAGTGATATTACATGAACCATACTTGGTTTCATACACTGGACTGGTGAGCCCTGTAACTGCGTGACTTTTCCCTCCTATAGCATCTTAATGCTACTTACTGCTATTTAATGTTAATTTTGAAGGTGGGAGATTTGAGGCAGTTTCTTTACTGTTACAAAGTGTTAGGGACAAAGAAGAAAAAAGCTGATTTCCTTTGTAGACTAGAAAGTGATGGCTGTGGCAGATGCCCTCCTCACCTGCAGGGAAAAGTATTGGCATGTTTCTACGTCACATGCTCTCTGGAAAGCTGAGTAACACTGAGGAGCTTTAGACAAAGAGGCAATGACCTCATCTTCTCAGCTGCAGAACAAAGTGATGTGGCATGACATATCCCTGTGTCAAATGCCTGTCCCCTCTGTGATTATTGTCAGAATGGTTCATGGGGAGAAGCTTTGGAAGACTGGGATAGCAAAGGAGCAGTGAACTCTTCCTGCAGTCACTGCCGACGCTGGCAGTGAGGAGGAAGGAGGGTGCTTAAATTTAACAGTTACGACCTGAAAATCTGCTTGGGAGCTCACCCTAGAGCACCATAGGCATGAATTTCAGAAATGACAACAAAGTCCTACTTGAAAGTAGGAAAAATTTCAGTGAAGGTGATTAAAACCCAAAGGCATTACCTTTGTTACTGTGTGGGCATATCTAGCATAGATGATTTTGGAGGTTTCCTGTATAAGATGAGAGGATGGCAAAAGACCCCACAAATCTTGTATGACTTGAGCTTTGGTACCATGTTAACAAATTCTCAACAAAACGCAGTAAATTATGAAATATTTGTTACCCTGTAAGGAAGATAAGTAAAACCTTCAAACTGGCATTAATTTTTGAGAACTGAGTAATCCACCAGTGGGTGGGGATTCCTCACTTCTGGTTCAGGTGAGATCCCACATGTGTCAGCAGTCCCTAACTGTGTCTCTTGTCTCCCTCTGCGGCAGGTTACGTGTTCTGCATGTTGCACCGCCTGCCCGAACAGCACGACTGCACGTTCGACCACATGGGCCGCGGGCGCGAGGAGGCCATCATGAAAATGGTGAAACTGGATCGGAAAGTAGGGAGATCTTGCCAACGCATTGGCGAAGGATGCTCCTGAGTGCAAGACTGCAACCAAATGCTGTTCTCTTAGTTCACTAATGTTAGCCTTATTTAGGACAAAGTCAGCCAGACACCTTGTACTAGGCAAGTTTCAGACTACAGCCAATCAGTTTCCTTTCTTTAGCCAACCGTCCTGGTACTGTAGTTTAGGGATTGATGGTGGTTGAAATCGATCTCTGGCTGGTTACTAAGGTGCCTGCTAGCCACCGTATAAAAATAAAACGTGAAGAAATATTATTTTTGAGTATGGCTAGTGGATTTAAACAAAGCGAGAAAAATCCAAAGGCTTCTGTTATTGCTGGAGTCACTCTAAAAGCCTTATGCTGGAAACATTCCAGCTGCAGAGTTAAAACAAATAGTTGTATAGAAGCTGGTGTAAAAGTTTGCTATGCACATGGCTTTCGGACAAACTGTTTAATGTGCAGCCTTTCACCTCTTCACTGCTACTGAATCCTGAGGAGGTGAAATACTACTTGGAGCAGCAACTGCAGCTCCTTAAGCCCAGAAGACCTGACTGGTCACTCGTGCCTTCATCGCGTGTGGCTTTTGAGTTAGGCAGTGTCACCAGCATCAGGGATTCTGTTGGGGTATGAACACCTTTCTGGTTCTTCCCAGGAAGCCAAAAAGAAAGAGGGACAGAGATTCTTATGAAAAATTTTTATATGTATCTTACTATAAAGAACCTATCAGGGTTTGGTTTTTTTTTTTCTTTTTTTTTTCCTTTCTTCTCTGTTAAATTATGATCTCTCTTTAAAGCCAACTCCATCCTGGAGCAGTAAATGGTGCATACTTTTTACGTGGCATCCGCAGATTCTACGCGTTGTGTGAACAGATTCCACATACCTTGAGCAGTGCAGCCATTCCCACCGGCCGAAACCTGATTGGCTCTTGTTTGCCTTTTGCTAAGTGCAGGTATCTGATAATTGATCAAATAAGGCTAATTCACAGCACAGTAGCCATGGCTGGATTCTACAGACTGACTTTCTGTAGCTAGACTTACATATTGGGGAAAAAAGGACATTTTGTAGCAAATGGAATTCAGTAACAGTATTGGGGAACAACCTGTAAAACAAACACCCTTTGTCAGAATGAGTTTGTGTTCCTAAAGTTCAGAGTGTCAATGAGATAATCAAAGGGGCTCCACCAGCCCTCCTTCTATGCAGCTGAACGCGCCCACGAAAATCCCTGCCCGCAAAGCAAGTATAGCAAGTGGATGTGAAAAGCATTACCTGGATAGAACGTTCTGGATGTGGTTAGACCCGTGGTTCTGTGTTACGGTGTGTCACGCTGAGCTGAGCCGAACTGCACCAGCTTTGCCAGTTTGGAAACATAAAAGCAAACATCGTAATCGGGCTGTCTCCTGCTGCACACAGGGCTTATGCAGGTAAAAGGATTCCTATGCATGTTGCCCAGCTTAATCCTGAATGAATTTAACTTCTCAGTCTATTAGTAAGTTATTAACAAGTGGGTAAATTTGTAAGGAAACCTGAGGGGAGGGAAAGACTTTGTCTCATCTTCAAATACTGGGCAGATCTGAAACATCAGGGGGTGAAGTAACCTGTCACTTGGAAAACCCCAGCTTGTATGAGTTATCCTCCATTCTACTTGTTACAGGTAATTAACTCCATATAGGCCAAATTACACTGTTACTTTGGTAGCCAGTTAGGAACATTTAACAGTGCGACAACTAATTAAAAACAGAATTCATATATATATGTTTATATATATATGTCTCTCCACACACACACTTGGCATCTGACTGTATTAGCATTAATTAACCATGAAGCAAATCAGAAGTGTCCCATCATTAAGCGTGCAAGTTCTCTGGAAAGCAAGCTGGTTTTTTTCCTTGTTCTTATTGAAGAATATGAAACCAGCAGCAAAAGCTTCTGTAATGGGCTGCATTTTCAGGAAATGGTCCTGGTGAGAGGGACTGTCCAAGGATATTATTTACATTTGCCGTGAGGAGTTTAAAAAAAACATGGATTTTGGCGGCTGCTGCGATACGCACTTTCTTTTCCTACAAAATCCTATCCTAGCATTTGATGGGCATTCTGATTGATACACAAGACTATTCTGCATTAATACTGAAGATGCTATTTTGTCCCTCCTTAATATATTCTCTTTAATCTCGTTACAAGTGCACAGATGGTTTCAAGGTGGCTCTTGAGAGGACACTACTTAAAGTTCATGTGAATTATGGACAATGTTCACTTTAAACAAAAAGTTGGGGAGGGGGTTGTTCCTTTGCAGTATCTGTTCTGTGAAGTTTGTTAAACGTAAAGAAAGCTTAAGTTCTTGTATCTTAAAAGAAGATCTTATTTAACCCTTTTGTGTTCTAGATTTACTTACACATGTAGCCTAGAGCTCAGTTTTAGTTTAACATTGTGAAAATATTAAAAGAATCTTGTAACTTTATTCTTTTTCCTCATGCTAAAAACAAATTAAACCAATCAGATTAAAGTTTGAATTCCTTTTTGCCTATTCCAACAGGTCTTGCTATTTTGCACCATTTCTACTGTAAATTCATGTAAGAAATATGAACAGGAAAAAGACCAAGGTTAGGTCGGTAACTTCAAGCTGAATTTACAATTGGTGAAGGGTGGACAGGATTTTCTGCAGGTTTGGAAGGGAAGGATAGTATTTCTGCTGGGTTTGAATTCGGGGATTTGTTTTGTAAGCAAATCTGCTGTAGCCAGTTTGGTCCATTTAACTTTGAGGTTAGATACAGTAAATCAAATTAATAAGTTGTTCATACTCCTCAAGTCAGATGCATACTGTACACTGTATCACTGGCAATGCAATGTCTTAAGTGTTCTTTCATGCACTTCCGTATTCCAAATCAGAATGGGCTGTGTTCATAATGGATAAACAGAGGAATAACTATCACTTGTTAGTAGTTTAGATGCTAAAAACACAAGGCTAATTTAAAAAACCACACTTTACTGTATTAGAGGGAGAGAGACTATAAAACCAATCATTTAAAAACAATTTTGAAAATTGTTTGGAATGCAAGTTGTGCCTGATTCATGGGACACATACACCCATTTTTTTCCCTCAAATTCATATGGTACTTTCAATCATAAAACTGCATAATTCTTGAACAAGATGGCTGTGTTCTAGTAAAGGTAAGTTACATAAGACAGCTCTGCCTTTTCATCCAGTTTCAAACCTATGACTAGGTGCGAGCCAGGGCTTCAAGGAAAAATAAGAACTGCCTGGGAATGTTGCTGTGTACCTGTTTCTGTTTCAAAGCAGCCCCGTGTCTTGACTGAGCAGCCGCACAGCTGTAACGTGAGGTACCTGAGAACATGAACTGCTCTTCAGTACTGACCAGGCAACACCCTGAAAAGAGTCCTGGTGCAATGCCTGCAATCCAAAAGTGATATTAGCTGCTTTTATCAACTAAATGGCGGGTGATAAATACATTCAAAACTTGAATTTTGCATGACTTTTCTTTTGGATAAATTGTAATCCCCTGGCCTAGTGAATACAATATCCTCTTTATATTCAGCTTTGTACTCACTGTGGTGTTCATTCTGTAGTCAGCAGTTCCTTCTGTGATGAAGCTACAACTTAGATATAAACCTCTAGGGGATAAAAGAACTTTTTTTTAATTTTACAATGATTATTTCAGAACAAAGATTCACCAGGGAGGTAAACTGATACTAGCTGCGTCATAAAAATACAGGTTTGAACAACAGACTCCAAGAAGTATGCCAATGAAATATCTGACAGCACCTGTCCTCACAGTTGATGTGTAGACAGTTAAGTGCCCTGACAAATTGTAGTAACATTCTCTTTGTTGTATTGTAGTTACTGATATTGTCAGTCATCAGAGGAACAGCCAAGAGAAGGTCTAAGCAAAGTAATCCTTTAATGTAACAATGAGCTTGTAGCCAGTTCATGCTGGAAATAAATTCATATTCTCCTGGAAGCCCTTATGCCTAGAAAACCAGGTTAAAATGCACTATTTAAAATGAACTGTACTATTGTCACCAAATGTTTATCTCATTACTCAAATATCTGATTAGAATTCTGCATAAAGAACAAAAATAATAGTTGTGGTTCAACATAAAAGCGGTGGTGGCAGGAGCTGCTGTGTAAGGATGTAGTTTTATTGTAACCAGTTCATAAGATTATGCTTAGTTAAGACTTTACTACCCAAAGGACCACAGTGAAAAAAGAGTGCACAAGATTAAACTGTTAAAAAGTATTTGCAGTGCACATTTTACATGGTGAACTGGTGCAATAGTGGGCTTTATTTCTCACTATCGGTAGCTGTTTTGGGAGAACAAAACTGCTGCTGGGAAGAGCCACTCTTAAATAACAGTCCTGAAATACGTCAGTGAGAAGGATTCTTCCTCATCTTCATTCATTCTTCCTTTTTGTTGAGGCAGTCAGCATGTGCAGCTGGGCCTTTGAAAGTAGTTCTGCATGAATGATCCTCTTTTTGGCTTTTCAGTCTTCCCCACCAGCAAAAAAAAAAGCATCAACTTCATTGTTCTTGCAAGTCCCTGCATGTTAGCTCAAGCAGATGAAAATACAGATGTTGGCCTACAGAAGTGATGGCTTCCTTGTATTTTACTGCAGTGACAGACTATTTCTTCACTTTTAACTGAAACATTATGTAGACACGATTTACCTGTTCTGGATGCTGGGCTGGGAGGTTTTTGAACTTCAGTTCTATGATTCTGTTCACTCACACCTTCCCATAAACTCTGCATGCCTCATCTTAAACTCTGAAGTTGAGTCAGGACGAAAGAAGGCATGAAGACAGGAGGCAGAGGATGCAAAGTGACAAATGCTTAGTGATCACATCCACCTTTCTCTTCAAGTCAGATCAGATCATAGAATAGTAAAGAGGCAGATAATTAATTGCTAAACAGCACCAACTTGACTTGGTACTACAGAAAACCATTTTGCTTTCTCTTTGTGACTATACCTATGTAGAGTTTGTCTGAGTCAATTCTGCAAGAGACATTATATGCAAAGAAATGAAATGGGACGGTCATAATAAGAAAACATTTTTGATGGATTATGTAGTAATAACTACGTATTTTGCTACTGGACCTTCCTATTTTGCAATATGCTGCTATTTTCTTTGGAAGAAAAACAAGCAGAACTTTATAAGACTAACTGTAAAGGATTTCAAATTCAATACGTGCATCTGAAGCATTAGGAAGAAATTACTGAAATTATATATAGTTTTTAAAGATGATGATGATGATGATGATGACTGCATCCTCTAACAAAAGGGTTTTGTTCTTCACATAGTAGCAAGTGTTGATGGCAATGGTTTAACCATGAGCAGAATGTTCCTTTCTGCTAGGTTTGTGCAAAGCCAATAACATGCGGTAGGATGCTGTGAGTTCATAACTTGTAGCACGGTGCAGTGACTGTGTAAGTAATGAGAATAAAATTATAGAGACCTACTCCTGTCTGTGGCTCTCCCTTCACAAGAAAGACAGGTAACACCCACTGTTTCCTTGTTGCTTAGTCTCCTTTATTCTTTTGTGAGTTGCAGAAGACACTTCCCTTCCCTCTACCAGCATGCTCAAGGAGGGTGGAAAACCAAATTCTAATTAAAGGGTTTTTAGGAAAAAAAAATGTTGTCATCTGTGAAGGAAAAGCATTGAAGTCATCCTCCGTATCAGAGATGCAACTCCAGAAGGAGCTCTCCTTAGGGTTCTTGGAAAGAACACTTGAAAATATTGGGAATGTTTTTCTCCTCTTAGATTGTTTAGGATCTCTTTGAAGCAAAGAGCTAATCCTTTAAAAACCCTAAAAAATAAAGCACAGAATTGTATCTTCCTTTGAAGGGGGCCTGCATGATCAGCACTGCTGCTTTAAGCCAGCTCAATGAAAGGTTCGTTGTTGATGCCTGAAACACTCAGTCTCATCTCTCCGCTTTTCAAAGGAGCAAATAAATGCAAGATTCTTAGAGAAGCGAGGAAAGAGTCTGAGCTAAAGCAAAGCTAAATTCATTGGAGCAATAATTTGTCTTTTTTCCCCCACCTCCTTCTTTTGCAGTGTTTATACTACATCTGCTTTAGATTCCTGAAAGCTTCAGCTATACCAGTTTCTGGAGAGGTCTTTTAACACACTGCATTTAGCAGCAGCATGAGAAAGATGATGAACTCCAATAGTTTAAAATGAAAATTAATCACTCTTGGCCAGCACAACTCTTGTCCACACTAGAGGACGGCTAGGATGGCCACCTAAAAATGTTGTAGCTGATCCACCTGTATCAGCTTTGCATGAATCCTTCTCATTTGGGTAATCTGTCATGTGCAGCCAGATGTGTGACCTTTGTCTGCAAGCAGACTTTGCCCTTTGTTACATGCACCCACCCCAACATTTCTATAGATAAGAAATACTCACCAGGCAAGCAGCAGTTAGGTACAAATTCTACAGCTACATACCTATTTTTAAGTCACTCTGTATACCCCTTGTTTTTCTCCTTTTGACTGTTTGGTCTCAGGTCTTGTCAAAAATAATAGTTCCACATGTACTTCCTGTACATGGACCTACATACACACAAATCTCCTGGGACATCAAATGGCTGTAGCAGAATGATGCTGCTGGGAAAAGCCAGCTTTCACTTCCTGCACACCCACATGTGTGTTATCAGTCCTTGTCTGGCTTGTCTTCTGGGGAGATGTAGCTTGTCCCCATAGCTCAATTTGCCTGTTTAATAGTAGCTGTAGTTAAATCATTATCAGCCACTATAGACTTGGTCCTGGAACCACCATGATGTTCATTTGCAGTTCCGCTAAAAACACTCCCCCCGAGGAGGCGGGAGGTTTGAGTGACTGCCAGCAGTTCTGATCTTTCTCCACAGTGTGTGTTCTGCTGTCCTGTGGGCACAGAGCTCTGAGGGATGACGGGAGCGTGCACGTGTGCAGGATCAGCAAGGTGATGCTGACTGTGTTCCAGCTGCCACATTAATAGAAATACTTTGCCTCTGAGGCAGCAACTCCCGCTAAATTAGTGGCAGCAGGTAAATATGTGCTATTTGAAACTTACTATCCAATAAATATCTGTTTATCAGCCTGTTTCAGCACCCCTGCCAGCCTTCATTTCTTTATTTGCTGTGATATCCATAGGCTTTTCTCCATCATCCCTTTTATCAATTCTCCCTCACTGACTACGATACCCACTCCTACATCAAATTGTCCTGTTCAGAGACAGAGTGTCTGTGAAGACAACATAACAGAGAGGATCACGTATCTAAAGGTGCTGGGGCTTGTACTGCCATCTGTAATGAAAACATTAATTTTTAAATGTTAAATGATTGCTGCTGGTTAGGATATGAAACTCCCAGAGCTGTCTTACTACACTGTATCAAATAACATTAAGGCTGTGTTCTACTTCCAGTTCAAACCCCTTCTTCCTTGCTCTTAACTCTGGACTCTCTCAATCTGAGGAACCTTAGGCTAGCTTGATGCTGCAGCCACTGGAGATACGCAGGCAGTGTTTAATCGCCCCTCTGCAAGTGCACATCCAAACCACACCCATCCAGACCAAGAATAAAAAATAGTCTCTTTGTTCTACTTTAATTCTTTCTTTCTCTTCTTAATCCAATATTGTTATTCTGTGGATAAAATATGAAGCTATCACCCATTTGTCGAGTAATGCTAAACGTTTATCAATCACAGTGATTGATTTAAGATTTTTAGTACGTGGTTGATACTGTGCATTTGTTTGGTGTCTTTACACCAAGCTTCATAAAGACAGTGCTCAAGTGTAAACAACTACTGGAACAGGCAGATCTGACTGATGTAAAAACCATGGGTCAAGCAGGCCCAAGTCAAGACTTCTTACCATGAATCAGAACCAGTTCCTTGCCTTTGCTGTTCTCTGTGTGGAGAATAAAGGTAAAGCCAACTCTGCTGCCTCAGGTGCACTGCCCGTGCCAGTCATCCCCTGGCTCAGCACCTGGAGGGGTGCCCTGTGCAGCTGCCCCAGGCCCTGGAAGATCTCAGGAGTCACAGAACCATCCTCCAGGAGTCCCTGAAGGCAATCAGGCTGAATGCAGGCAAGCATTGTACCTCCTCTATCTAACTATGTTTGTTCTGCGAAACAATAAAATCATTTATGAAGAGATATGATGAATTAACAAGACAGTGCTGACCTGCACTTGAATTGTGCATTCTGGGGTGGCTTTCTCTTAGCAGCCTTTGGCTGGTCGCAGTAAGGTAGGTAAGGAAATTCAACAAGCCTGTGGAGCTTAAATCACTCCACAGGAACTGAAACAAATGTTAGGCCCTATGCAGTCTGCATATACCCAGCAAGGCAGAAAGATTAATGCTTTTATTTCACACCAGCCCTGATTCAGTCACTTAACATCAACACAGATCAGTTTCCCTCAGCCAACATTCAGCATCTTTCTAGAGTAAAGGCAAGGAGGATCAATCATTTTGAGAGCAGTCTGCAGATAAAACATATCAGAGTTAAATATCTACTATAAGGATTACACAGGTTTGTGTAAAGCGTACCAAAATAGAATTCTAATACTGAAATGCATTTCAGATGCAATGCTACATTTCTGATTTCTCAGAAAGCTCCATGGGAGCTGAGATTGGGGCATTAACAGCAGAAAAAAAACAAAAGGCAATAGGCTTCCCACACCATATAATTCTTCACGGTAAGACAGTCTGACCCTTGCTGTTCTTACTGTTTATGGATTTCTTGGTGTAATTTTCTGTTTGAGAGAGCTTAACTGTGAGCTACAGTTTGTGGATACTGTGTAATTCCATTGCTAGATAACTGCCTCTCCAAAGTGTGTGAGAAGAATGAAAGCATTAAGCCTCAGAATGTCTAGCTTTTATCCTTTATTTTCATGGCTAAGCGGTTGATCCCCTAAATATAGAAAATCAGGCAAACGCAAAGTAGCAAATTTTTCCAAGGAACCGGCATAAACTTCCTGCACAGATTTCATCAGCATGTTAATTGGGAGCTGCCAGGTAAATAGTCTTCAGTTTAAAAAAAGCCTGAGTGCAAGTGACTCACTCACTCCAGCCAGAGGCACATTCTTCAAGCCATGCTTCTGTTCCATACCAATTACCCGTGACTGCTGGGGCCCTGTCTGTGCCAGCACAGCCGCACAAATAGGAGTACAAGCTTTGCACGCCAACTCTCACAATCCACGAAGGCGGCTGAACTTCAAAGGTTTGCAACAGATAACAGGTTTACACGATGCTGCTCTAACCATCTTTTGTTTTACTTCTCTGCTAGCACATAGGTCTTAAGGAGAAGCGTAACAAATGTCTTTGTTTTGGTGAGGTGCCAAGCCAGCTAAGACAAACGCTGCGCATAACCATCCCCAAAATAAAAAGGATCTTTCCTTCTCGAGAATATGAAACCCAGTCACATTCCTCGAGTTGCGATGCGCCTATGACACTCACAGGGGAGTCTCACACAGGCGTTATTTCATCAGAGATGAGAGACAATGCAACCTTCCACTGCAGGCAGTTCAGCAGTTAGTTCATGTAATTTGGCAAGGAGAGAGAAGTAATACTGGGCTCTAAAGTATCCACTTACCCCAAATTTAACCGAATGTGGTAGCCAGCTCTGATACTGAGGTACAGTCTACATCAACCCATGCAGAAGAATCAAATTCCATTTCTGTGCTTTCCCATACTGACTATGCCAAACCAGTAAAAGAAATATCCCTGGTGTGATCATCGTACAAGTCCCTTGTCATTCCAAATTCACAGGCAGCATGAAGGAGTTCAGATTGGCCAGGTGTGCTGGTTTAGCCCAATTTTGAAATATATCCTCTGAGAAAGGGCAGGTTACAAACCACCCCTCTCCCACCAGGTTCGGGAAAAATAAACTTTTTTCCTTGAAGGAAAGTGAAAGAGAAAATGAAAATTATTTATTTAACAAACACACAGGTAAAGAATAACAATGCTAAATAATAAAACCTCTTGCCATGGAGAGGAAAGCTGAAAGAATTTAAGAGTCCTTCTGTGGGTGTGGTCCCTCTCCTTCTCTTCTTC
>WEIT01000027.1:34367-45434 GCA_013389985.1 Dryoscopus gambensis
TTGTCCCAAAAAAGGAGCTTCTGGTACTTGGCAAAGCGTCATTGAATCCTGAGGGCAGTCTTGGTCCATGGATTGGTGGTGAGAGCACCAGACATGGAAGGACACTATGGGTTACAAGAGAGACTCTTCTCTTCTTAAATGGACTGAGAATTGATTATTTGAGTATTGTTAACTGATCAGGAAATCCAAGGTTTTGTCTGATTGTGGGAAGGGTGGAAGCTGGGAGGAGGAGGAATGTTTCAGAGAGTTTTCATTCTGTTTCCTATGTGTTTCTTTCCTTTAATGTAGATTAATAAAGTTTTTTTTCTTATTTCTAAGTTGGAGCCTGCTCTGCTCTGTTCCTGATCACATCTCACAACCATTATTAGTAAAAAATATATTTTCATGGGGCACTGGCATTGTGTCCAGTGTCAAACCATGACATCTCCCTAGACCACAAAGTCTTTGGGATTCTAGATTAAAGCCAGGGATAACATGGCACAATACAAGGAGCACAGACTTCACAAGAGGAGTTTCTCAAGCACACAAATTTTACACAACAGAGGCAGATCTTCACTGCCCAGGATTCATGAACCCCAGCCCTCCGACACAGCAGCCACCCCAGCCCACTGACAAGGCAGAGGCAGAGGAGAAAGACCTGCACAAAGCTTTCAGCAGATTCATGTTGTGCCCACCTTGCTGGCTGCAGGCACTCAGGCAGAACTCAGCAGCAAGGTTACCAGCAGGAATGGTGTGGAATGACAAAGGGGCCCAGGCTAACAAACCTGAGCTAATGAACCGTCCCCAGCACTGTGGGAGCACGAGCTGCAGTTGTGGCACAAAGGAAGCCTGTGGGAGTCCTGGGTGATGTGGAGATGGGAGAAGCAGTGTGTACATAAAAAGCACCTGGGATCTCACAGTCTGGTTGGCAGAAGCAGTGTGAAGGCTCTCTTGGTTTGTTGTTAACACAGGTGCTTATATTCTACAGGCAGTTGTCCTTTCAGTGGTACAGCTTTCTGCACACCTGTACTCTTACATCAAGGATAACCTGGACCTGTCTGAACTGCTGAAAGGAGACAGACAGTAGAGACAATCTACTCAAAAAAAAGCAGATTGCTGTCTAAATTTGGACTGTGAAGCAAATTCTGCACCAGCTTTAAAATGAACAGCCAGGTGATCAGAAAACAAATGAGAAAAACAGAGGTGGGGTCACAGGGTGAAACCAAACAAGGAGGGGTCCAGTCTAACAGCAGCTGCACACAGCAATCACAAACATTCTCCCCTCCCAGGTGTTTTCTGTACTCAACAGCTGGGAGCAGTCAGAGGTGTGATCTCTGCCCTTGGTAAGAACTGGGCACGAGCATCTCCAGAGTGGGAGAACACATCTCAGGATAAAATGAACAACTCTGCTGTAGATGCTCCTCAGACTCTGCATCTTGAGAGACCCAAGATGGAAAGTATAAAACCCCTGTTAACTCTACAATTTTGCTGCAGTAGAGGAACTGTAAATTGAGAGACATTCAGCAGATTTTTTTTATCAGCTTGGCAATAAAGAGATCATGCCATAGATAGTTTAGATGCACTTCGTCCCCCCCTTAACTGTCCGTGTAGGGGGTGCTCTGGGCTAAGCACTGTCCCAGGTGTCCCTGCTGGCCCAGGTGTTAACTGGCACTGGGCTAGGGGGAAATCCCAGAAGGAAGTTCTTCCTTCCACCAAAACACTAGTGAAAGCCCCACTTGCTGTGTAGTACACAAAGAACGCAAGGGTAATCCTGACACACTCACTGCACAGCCTCAACCTGCCAGACACTGCTTCCTAAAACTGCTTCTCTAGTTGTAAAATCAACAGAACAGCTCACTCCGCACCTGCTGTGGTTTAATTGGTTTGGCCACAGGTGACCAGGCTGTACAATACAATATTCTATGCATGCTGGCACAGTCTTTGTGCTTTGCTTTTGCTGCTGCAAATTCCTCATTAAGATGTCTGGAAACAGAAATACAAAGCTGAGATTATCACAAGGTTTTGGGACAGTGAGGTCTATCCACATTCTGTTTGTCACCTCTGTTAGAGCAAGGGACTGGCCACTATTTTCCTCTTTCCCTCAGCCCACTGGTTCCATTTACATTACTACCTTACATAATGCAACAGCCTTCACACCTTCACAGTTCAGTTACCTCCACTCTACCGATTTCTGTCCTAATGTTAAGGCAAACTTAATTGCTCATCAAGTCAAGTGTGCCTCAGGCCCTTCCTGTGCTGCTCTTTAAACACAAAAGCAGGCACACAGTAAAATCTACAGAGTCACTGAAAAAGTTCTTCAGGTCTCATCTTCAGTGCATTGCCCACAAGATATATGACAATGGTTGGGTGGATCATGCTGTTCCAACACTGGTCACTCCCCAAGTGGCAATTTTTTTCCCCCTTCTACTGTTATCCTGCATTACTCTGGCCTCTATCCCTCTATTTTTCAATAATTGCTCAAAGGTCTTTGGGACAGGGCTTAACTTCTCATTACACACAGAGTACAGTCTTGTGTCTGATTGGGGCCCTCAGACGCAATGATACAAAATAATAATAATAGCTGCAGAGCAGTGGTAATACTCTCCAGTTGTAATGGGCATGCTGGAAAGATTACATGATGTTTATAAAGCTTTTTCAGACTCTTAGATGAAAGTCAAGCTAGTGATGCACAGGATTTATTATTCTATTCAGCACTTCAGTATCCAAGGCTAGCATCTATTCTAGCTGAAAAAGATTTTTACTGTATTGTAAAACGGAAACAAAATGAAATATATACAGTGCATGGTGCTTTATATATAAGGCACAGGCAGCACAGGAACAGAATTTCATTATTGAAATGGATGTAGCTGAAGCTGTTACACACAGTAGGTAAAAGACCAGATTCAATGACCTCTTATTCCATTTAATCAAAATTGTTAGTATATGGTTTTCCAAAGGCCAAAGAAAATTTCTGGCGTTTTTTTTCCCCCTTCTTTT
Organism: Dryoscopus gambensis; assembly: GCA_013389985.1. Taxonomy (NCBI): domain Eukaryota; kingdom Metazoa; phylum Chordata; class Aves; order Passeriformes; family Malaconotidae; genus Dryoscopus; species Dryoscopus gambensis. Next base: position 37,344 of record WEIT01000027.1, read on the forward strand.
CTTTATTACATATTTCATCACTTTGTAATAAACCTTTGTAGTTGCTTATGATGTGAATCTCAAACAGACTTGACCAGCAAAGAAATGAAAATAAAGCACATGTAGCTTTAGCAAACAAAGCCACAGTTCTCCTGTAATACCCCGTGCATTTAACCACCAGATCACAACCATCCGAGGAGGCTGCACTCCCTCTTCCTCATCACAAGTTTCTGCTCATTTCACAGCATCCCCCACTGCTCTATTTAGATGCAAGTTCCCCCCTCCTCCCACTCGGCACTTGCTGAGCACAGAGGGAAGGCGATGCTGTTTTAATGGTGCTGGTTATGCTATACGTGGTCTTGCTGTTTCTAGGAATAGACATGCTCAGACATCAATTAACATCTAATTGCGGGAATTAATCTTGTTCCTCTGCCTCAGACACCACAGAGATCAAACCAAGCCCATTTGCAGCTCTATTTTTAATTTAGTGGAATTATAGTTTTTGCATCCAGTGAAAAATAATTAAGTGACATGCTGTCCAGAGAATACACAGTTCAGGGATCTGAGTGTTTAGGAAGAAATGAACCAAGCAGGAAAAGATTATAACTATTTGTGCCAAAGCATCTTTGTTACTGCAAGTCTTTCCTCTCTTCACACGTGCTCACCAGTACTTCGCTTCACACCTTCCTGCTTGAGTGATCCTCAGAGAGACAGTGAGAATTATGAGAGTCACGTGGGAAGGAGCTGAATTTACCACCCTAGCAGATAATCCCTAATTCTCAGGGTCAGCCTGTCCATAAGGGCAAAACAAGAGTGGAAAGAAGATAAAACAAAGAAGTGGAGGGAAAGATTTTAAAAACAACAACCACCACCATCAACCAACCAACCAACCAACCAATTAAAAATAAAGCAAAAGGTTTTTGCAGCTTTCCCCTAAAGCAGTCGACCATCTCCTTTATTATTTCCTGAAGACAGACATTTCAGGCCACAGACAAGGCTTTGTACTGTATTTTGCAATTTTTTGTACCAAATGAAGCAAAGCAGCTTTCAGCAGACAGCTCCCAGTCTTAAGATCCTGCCCTAAGTTCCCACACACATCAGCAAGGATGGCTCAAGCGTGGCCAGTGAAGTTAGGGTGGAAACAGATTGGATTATTTAGCAAGAAAAGGACAGAATCCTACAGAATAAGAGTGAACCTGCAACTCTCAGAAAGCCGAGCTGTAAAGGGCCATGTGACACAACTCTGACACAAGACTGCACTCTAGGACTGGGTCACAACACCTTCTATACCAAACCTAAAGCAGCTGAAGCAGGCATTATGTCCCCGTACAATGCAGACCTATATTTATGGAAAGCTCTTGGATGGCTCCTTCGATTTTCAGAAAGACCTGAACCACTCTTCCTCATTCCTAGGTTAAATTGGCAATGTCCTAGGTTAAATTCCAAGGTCAATTGGCATGACATGTAGCAGCACTCATTTTTACTGCCTGTGTCAGTCCAATTATTCTCTTTACTCGTCAGCACCAGAGACCTGAGCTGATCTCACCTAAGGCCGTCACCCCTTTGCTGCCTTTTTCTGTCGTTTGCCAAATACAGCATGCCCAGTAATAAACAGCATTGAACCCCTCCTCTTACTTCCTCTTACTAGAGGAGAATGTGGAACATTACCGCTTCATACCAGCTCAAACTCCATCCTGAAATGCAGTTTAAGAAAAAGGTGCATCTGTGACTCTTTCAGCCATCTTTACTGTAGACTGTCTCTCCTGGTGTCAGGAGCCCATTTGGAGGCAACGAACATCAGTCAGCCCCACATCCAGAGACATTTCAGAATTTCCCCCACAAAAAAAGGGTGTGGAGGAGCACCACCATTCCATTTGCTCTCACAGATTTCCAAAAATCCCACCTTCTAACTTTCAAAAAGAAGAATGGTTCCCAGAGCTTTGGCAACCAGACCCATCATTCCCACAATTGCATTGTAGTCATAAACATGACAAGTGTTGGTGGAGATCTGCCATGTCACGCCTGACTGGAGAAACTTCTAGTTCCTTTAGAAGGGGAAGATGCTCAAAAACAAGACTCAGTTTGGTGATACTTTCCTAGGAAAAGGTCAAATTTACACATGCTTATGCGTGAGTGAAGGGCAGAGGCAGGCTGTGACTAGCAATCTGTGCTAAGGAGTAAGACAAAAAAACCAAATCGCATTTATTCAACGCACATCATTAGTTACTTAATTTACATTCCTACCAAGCAGCAATAAACATCCTTCTGCTGCTTCCCATTTCCCCTCCCCCCAGTTTTTCCATTAGGAGCTCAGCTGGAGGCAAGGAAGGAATGGGAGAGGAGGGAAATAGAGAACCTAATTCCATCTATCTAGTTCTCAAAATACTGATACATAATTCTACCAATACACGTTACCGTGACTCATGACCCTTGTGCCCCCAGCAGCCCTTACTCACTGCTGACAGCAGAGATCCCAGTACTAATACCAACAATTTCAACAGCAATTCAAATCTCAACAATTTGACTCGCTTGGCACTTCTTCCACTACCTTACTTCTGGAGGTTGCCCCTCTTCCTCCTAATTGCATCCCCCCAAACCACCAATAACCCATACCATTGCAATCCAGTAACTATGCAGCAAGAAAAAGCAATGCAATCAGCGAGAGAGCTGAAAGAATCCATTCTCTACTGTCTCATCCTATCCTACAGTAAACATACTTCCTTAGGAGATGGACATTGCAATAAAGCAAGAACATAAAGAAAAGCAAACCCTTCCCAGCATAAAGGCCTTCTGTCCAGGTGAAACCCCCACAAAACACATAAAGTAAGGACCATTCTATTTGGATGGTATTTACCTCACTTGCAAATCACACAAATTTTTGGTGTGAAAAAGCACTTGCTATCAAGTGCTAAATACATCCTAGGGTATGGAGGAAAAGAAAGAATCAGAGTTAAAACACTCAGATAAAGACAGTTGCTTTAATGTAAACCCTAAGCACAAAGCCAGTATTGTAAAAAGTGATCCAAGCTCAAACAAAAACATTTTCACATTCAGAGATATTCTTTCTTTCTTTCTTTCTTTCTTTAAAGGCATAGACAGGGACACCCTGATCCCAAAGCAATCAGGTCACTCCTTCAGAGTAACAGACACACACCTGAACTCAAGAGTAACAAACAGGTTAAACAAATAAACAGTTAAAGCAGTGCAAACACGAGAAGAGAAATCAAGTAGCTAAACACAACACTGGTTTTGGGAACATGCCCCAGGCATGGACGTAATGCTGAAGCACACCAGCACTTTACATGGTTTTTGTAAAGAGCAGCCAAGATGTCACTGAGTAGGAGAAAAGGGTGTTTAGATGAAAGACTGTAGTACCCCCCATTTCTGACTTGACCTGCAAAGCAAATCAAAGTGTGACTTACATTCCTACCTCGGTTTTCCATTTATATAATCAGGATACTAATATTCACACATCTTTTAAAAATATTTTACTATCTTTGTTTGACAAATGCAACATTAAGCAAGTTTATTCATGCTAGTCACTTCCATCATACTCATTAGCTCTACTTGAAGACATCACAGCTTTATTAGACACCAAAACTGCTTCATAAATTTCAATTACCTAGAACAAATCATTATTACTATTATTTTATTAACTCTTGTGTAATTGCCTGTTGTGCATACAATTACAAAGTTAATATATGCAAATCCAACTTCAGAAGTTCTTTCTGTAACTTTTATCTCCATATCTGACACATGTGTATGCTTACATAATTTTTTCATTAGTTTTAAAATCTCCACCCTGAAATTTTCACTGTGCTCACACATTGGCATGATTTAGACATTAAAACATGATTTTTAAAAAATGATCTTATTATTTCCAAAGCAGCCAACTGTATCACTGAAAAAAAAAGTAAAAATCATCTTACCATTCAGATGTATGCAGAAATATCCATGTTTATAGGAAATCTTGAAAAAGAGGATCAGATCATTATTTCTTTGATTTTTTTTTTTAAGAGGAAAACAAAGACAGCCACCTAGTTGGGTTTTAGACATAAGGTATCAAGATCCCAAATTACTAAGCCACAGCTTTCATTCAGCTGTTGCCTATTGATGGCAATGGTCTGCTTTTACAGAACACCCAAGGACTTAAAATATGCGCCTGAGAGAAGGCAGCATTCAGTTTTGAGCATTACTCCAGGGGCCACTATTAACTGGCAAAATAACTATGTGTTCCCTGAGGTGGGGATCAGAACTCTGGACACCCAGGTAACTGAAGTACTTCATGTACTTCAGATTTTCTTTTCTCATTATTTTCTGGATGATGGCACAGCTTCAATAACACAGGTAACAAGTACTGTGCCTCTCTCCCAGTAAACTGCAGGCTTAGAGTACTTCTGGGAGCAGAGAGAGATGTGACCTTGAAAGTTGTGAGGTTGCAAAGAGAACAATCTCTCACTTGCTGCACAGTTTCTCTGACAAGGTGTTGTATACCAAGATGACACCTTCATCTCTTCTCCTACAATGAGGATGCAATAAGGAAGAAATAAAAGCTCTCTTCTTTTTGTAGGCATCTATGCTCAGTAAAAAACTCCAGACAATATTCCCAAATGTTTCCTAATTAAACACCTGAGCTCTAAAAAGAGACACAATGGACGATGAACCCTTCCACTCAATTTCCTACTGGTGGACCTTGTGGATCACTGTTCTGGAAGTCATTTCAGGCATCTTTGAAATACTGTTCTGGAAGTCATGTTGATATACCCAGCTTTTCCTACAGCCCATTCAAGAAGCACAAGTGGGATTTGATACAGGTTTCAGATCCAGCTCCAAGGAGAAGTGATTAAAAAATAAAACATTTTGGCACTTAAAGTGCCGTACTTCATTTTGCCGAATTGTTTTTCGTATCTAGCTCCTAGAAACTGACATCATGAAGCGGTACTTACCGGCTTTCCTTGAACTAAACGAGCATCTGAAGGTACATACAGCAAGTTGTTTTTAAAAGGAATAACGTGGCGGGAAAGGGTGCAAAACTAAATTGAGGGGAAGCTGTAATCACCTTTCATTGTACCATTACAATGAAATAAGAGATTTCAAGTAAGACTGTAGTGGTTTTACCTAGTCAAGGATGAGCAGGTGCTGTACAGACCTAAACCCTCCTGGGCCAGGGCACAAAGGAGCGACTGACACCCCGGGAGCTGCGAGGCACAGTGGGCCCCAAGGACTGCACAGGAAATTATGGAACCATGACTGGAAAAGGCAGGAAAACAACAGGCAGAAACGGAATTAATCACAGGACATCTCTTGTAAATAAACATAACCACGATGGAATTACTGTCAAATCAAATTATACGAATTACAGATCGTAAGCTGCAGCTGCAGAGCAGCCTGACTGATGACTCCAAGCGGAGCGGGCGGCGGACACCTCCGGCATTCCGAGCGGCTCCTCACCCGCACCGGGATGCCCCAGAGGAAGCCGCACTGACATTTTTAACACACCTGGGGCTTGAGCCCTGGTCTGCCGCCCGTGCGGGAGACCCTGGCAGGACGAGGGCGAGCCAAGCCTCTCGTTCTGCCCAGAGAGAGAACACGCGGCCCAAGGGGCCTCCCCGNGTGGGAGGCGGCTCGGAGCCCGGGTGTGGAGCCCAGGCAGGGAGCGCTGCTCCGCGGGCAGCGGCCGTGCCGGCTCCGCCGTGAGGGGCGGGAGGAGCCTCCCACGGGAATCCCGCCCGTGAGGCCTGAGGAGGACCGGGAGAGGAGCTGCAGTGCTGTGCCTTTGGCCGGCTCTCTGATCAGTGCAGGGGGCCTCTCCCCTGGACAGATAAACCACCTTTCCTGTAACAAGCATTCTCCTTTCAAATTTGAATGGTCTCTTTCAATGAAATACGTTGTTTTTATCGTTTATTCTGTCTGTACAAAACACACCAGATTTGTTGCTAGAGATAAAGCTATAGCAAAGGACAACGTTTAACAAAGATATCAAAGGATTTCTCACAAAGCAATGCTCAATACACACTTTACATTATTGATACTAAGGAAAGAAATAGATGGCCATTGTAGATTATCCATCTCTACAGAGAAAAGAACTTTCCCCAGCAGTTTTTAATGCAAAATTACACCTGGCACCCAAAACACCAAAATCGGTTCTTTCAGCTGTATTTCACTAAGGATCTTAGAACAAAATACTAAACCTTTAAATACATGATTGCATTAAGCTCACAATGTCAACCTTAATATGTCACTACTGCCCTTCTAGCTGGTGGATATCAGCCAGCATTATGTGGATATCAGAAAGCATTAAGTAGTTTGGAGGTTGCTTTCCCTTCAATCTTTCCTTGCCCAGCAGTTAGGCAGCATTTCTTCGAGATACTCTGCAAGAAATCATGTAAAAGAAACAAAACCAAATATTGCCTCAGCTTCTACTACAGTGTGAAACTCATATTGTAGCTCAGGTAAATTTTCCTTTGAGGTCTTGTCCCCACAAACTGTTACTTAACTCACCTGCTTTTATTTTTTAATAAAATTGTCTTTTAAATGTATGTGGAACATTGGAGGGGACAAAGTATACAAGGACAGAAAGTGCACTGTCAGCCAAATAAGCAGCTAAATGCAATAAATAAATAATGAGAGGAAGCAGAAGGCCCTGAAACATGGGCCCATAAAGATGTGGGAATGCCCAGGAGAGCAGTCTTGTAGAAGAGCCAACACTACAGCTTTGCTTCCAGCCAGGGGATGTGGAAGGGAAAGCTGCCACTGATGAGGCAGATGCAGTAAGCCTCCAAATGCAGGCACGGGCACTTCCAGGGCTAGAAATGTTAATGCTTCACACAGGAGTCAGACAGATGCTAATTTGCAGGCCACAAGGGAAAGGTGAATCAGTTCCTACTTGCAATGATGAGCTCTGTGCAACTGTCCTAGAAAGATGAGGCAGTCTGCCATTTCAGGTCACTGAAAATCTGTGGTGTTGCTCAGCAGTGACTGAAGCCAGTTCAGGGAAATCGGAATTGTCTCCTCTTCTTTCTTTCCATTCCTCCAAGATAAGAAGGGCAATACTCGCCTTTGCCTAATACCATGTGTCCAGCATTTGTTGGAAAGTGATGCTGTCATGAAGCTATGAAATCCAAGTTGATGCCATTATTCCCAAGAGTTTTACTGATTTGTTATGTAGCAAGGAACATTATTAACTGCCCAGATCACCGCCTGCCCTTGGCTTCACAGTTTTCCATTTAAATAGATGGAGACTTGGGAAGATATTTTCAAATAGAGGAGCTGTAAATTTAAGCACTATTTGATTTTCAGAGGTGCTGAGATTTCTTAACTACCAGCCAAATGAATCGGAGGGGCATTTGCTCAGCACTGCTGAAAATTAGGATGGTTTTATTCAGGTATTGCATCAATTTGAAAATAAAAGCCCAGTTTATGCACCCAGGTTGATGAATTTGGCCATGATTTTTAGCAAGTGTCAGTCTAAGGCCAAGTGCAAGATCCATGTGGCACCTGGAAAAAAATCCTCATTTCATTCTTCACAAATGTTAAGAACAGCATTTTTGACTCAGCTTTTCTTTCTCAATAGTACACTGTGTTCTGGAGATTACTGGGCCTGCTCTGTTCTGTTCATACTTAGATGCTCATTAATGGAATTGTCCCCCTTGGGGAGAGGGATGGGGGAGAGAGGCCTGAGGATTGATAGCCCAAATACTGATACTGGCTTTGGAAAGCCCATAAGAGGAATAAACCTATAAAAAGATGATTTTTTTTTTTACCATGAAGATGCAAAAGGGCCCGTGGTACATTAATTTTTCATATGGAAAAGATAGAAACAGGTTGCAAGTTTAAATAATTTACTTAGAAGAGTTAACACACTCTCTTTTATCTCTAACTCATTCATTTTTCAAATACAGTTATTTCTGAGGAGCAGACTACTGCTGGTTCCCCAACAAGTTTGCAGTGGGTGTGGTTTTACGGGCTCAGTAGAAACTCCAGGTGATAAGCCAGCCCCTAATGCCAGCTGTGGCGGTTTGGGCCAAATTCAGGCAAAACGTCCAAAAGGAACATCTCTTCAAAGGAAGGCAGGTTACAGCCACCCCTCCCCCACCAGGTTCAGGAAAAAAA
>WEIT01000027.1:45606-76287 GCA_013389985.1 Dryoscopus gambensis
CTTCCTTCGCTTCTCAGCAGCAGCAGCTAATCTCTCTGTCCTTGAAGCACAAATTGCTTTGAAAACTTCGTCTAACCTTTTTTTTGTTCCCCTCCCCTCTCTGGGGCTCAGTTTAAAGGTACAGAAAGGTGCAGGAATCATGTCTGGGCATAGAGCGGTGAAGGGGATACAACAGCATAAAGTCACCCCAAGCCACCAACTCATCCCACCACAGCAGGAGCAGGTGAACAGCAGGGTGAGGGAGAGGAAAGATCCCTTTTGTCAAGACTTCCGTAGGGAAATGCACAGGTGAAACTCAATAAAATTTCCCTTTAAAGTAGCTAAATCCTTACTGTGATGTTCTTATGAATTTCGTCTCAAAGCATCTGGAATTGATATTTTTCCTGGACTCCCATCTGTAAGGACTTCTGGGACACTCTTTCACACTGTAGTTATTAGGTGAACAGCAAGCTTTGCTGTGCTTTAGTCATCCTGCTTCTTGCTGGGATTAATCTGTGCATAAGGAAAAGGAACATCTCCCAAACATTTTCTGGCTACATAGTGCAGTATTGTTTAATTTGATAATTATCACTGATACTATGGAGAGGGTTATGAATGCAACTGTGCTAAATAGAGAAAAAAACCCAGAAAATGTTTCAAATGCACCAAAAACATTCAAAATACTTCTCAACAGCAGAAAAATGGGAGTCTGTGTATTTACAAGCAGTGCCATCTTTCAGAAATCTCCATCTGAGTACCAATGTTGGAAGCCTTTCTTTTCCAAGAATTCACTCTAATTAGAGATCTGATCAGAAAACAAAATCTCTAGCTGCTTTCAGCATCTTTCCGTACAAGCAAGAGCATTATATGCATTACAGTAAAGTGTACTTTTTTAAGGCACTGCTGTCATGCTAGGAAAAGCAGCTTTGGAAATGCCACCACCTTGAGCCTCCTACCATGTTGGGAACAGCATTCATGAAGAAGCTGGCAGATGAAGACAGTCTTAATCTCTGCTGAATGGTATTGGGGTGTAGCCACTCGCAAAGGTCTCTCTACCATGCAAGATCTACTAATAAGGATTTAGATTAATGTCTCTCATCTCTCACTACCGAACAGCCTTTTTAAAAGACAAGTGTAGAAAAATAATTATTTTCAAAACTCCACATTACAAAACCACCTGACAGATGGCAGCTGACAGTGATTGTGGCTGCTTTGACCTAACTTGCACATCTGAGGAGCAAAGAGTATTCTGCATTTTGAAGGAAGAGTTAAATCAGGCTCATATTATTTGCTAATGATTAGTTTGTGAGACATGAATATATTAGACGTGAGCTATTTTCCAAAAGCTATATGACCTCATGGAACAAGCCCACATCAATCTGATTTTAGATTGCAAACATTACAGTGCCAAACAGTGATGGCTGTCAGTCCAGTCGCTCTGTTAAATTTTGTTTACATAAAATACTCAGTGAGTGGCTCTGGGTGAGAAACTGTTCTCTGTTCAGAAACAAAATTCAGGCTCAGTGGGTAAATAATTTGTTGCAGATAGCTCAGGTAGATCAGCAATGGCAGGCTGGGTGCTCTGTCACTGTTCTCCTCTGTACCCACAAAAAAACACTTGTAAGGGTGCATGCTGCAGATCAACATAAAGGACAAGCAGAACATCAAGCTTTCTCTTTATGGAAAAACTGAACATGATGCTTTTGTCAGCTGCTTCCAGTAGACAACATGAACTTGTGGGCAGGAAAGAGGAAGCTCTAATAGAACAAAGCTTTTCTAAAGGGCAAGTCAAGCAATCGCTCTATGAAATTTCCAAAAGAACAAGCACTCGTTTTGCAGTCAAATCCGCTGTCCAGCTGGATCTGTTTACCACCTGCCTTATCTCAGAGGCACAGTTGAAATAATAACAGGGATTTTGATGCTGGTGAATTGGTTAAATGTAGCTCATTAAAACCAAGAGCATCTTGTGAAGGTGAAGTATTTTCTATAAGACTGAGTAATGTCAGTATCAGGGACTGACATGTAAGAATGCCCTCCTTGCTGATGGCCCTAAGGTGGCCAACAATGAGGGCTGTCTGCTCCAGGGGTTCAGAATATGATTTGGTTTCACTCCGAGAAAGGGTCTTGAGTGGGATATAGGAAAAAGGGTAATGTGTATAAATCAGAGAAGCTGCAGATGGACAACCTAGTCTACATTTGTATCAGTGTCACTGTCACATTAGATGGCAGCCAAGATTTATTCTTCCAGAGCTTTTAGAAGGAGCTGAAGCTTCCAGGCAGACTGGAGAGAGAACTGCCATGGGACTGGGTACAACATGATGCTTTTCCTATTAAAGAAACATGATTAGCCTATTGCTTACTGTACCTCTTAACCTTGGTAATTTGAAACCTGTTTCATGCTGACCATGGCTGGCTACGATCCCAGTGCACAGACCCTTGCTGTGAAGGCAGTTGGCTACCCAGGAGGGATGATTAGTGACTCCCTTCATCACCATCACGCAGGCGAGGAAAATAACATTTATCTGACCTCACCAGAAAATCTGAAGCTTCCAGAAGCCTTGGCAGCAAGATGAAGTAGATACAGATCAGTAGGAATCTTGCATCTAGTATCTCTGGTCCAATCCTGCCAGCCTTCAGAACATACTTGACTTTTGCACTCTTCAAGGAATACTCATACTTTTCTATCTGTTCCTGAGTCATCTTTTTGTTGCCATGAACATAACAAAGGAAATGGGTATTCACTGAAGCTGGGGACTTTTAACAGAACTTTTCTATTAACTTTCACTCTGAATCCTTATCAACAAACGTGAAATGTTGAGCTCATATTGGTTATTGCTTCACATTAAGTAGAACAATTGATTCTTGATGGAAAGGAAGTACTGGCACAGAGGTATCAATCAAAATTCTAGTCTCTAAGCCTCCACTGTGTTAGCACATGGGGACCAGAAGAATGTGTCAAAAGAATCAATGTGCCTTTACCCTTCATTATGTAGTAATAAAGAAGAATTTCTGGATCTGTGTGTGACTTGTTCTTCTCCCTTTTGTCTCCCGAAAATGGAGTGACAGAATATACACACACTAACTTGCACAAACCCAGTATTTAAGACAGCAGAAAACTGATTGTAATACTATGCTCTGTCAGCTCTCCAGAGATCGTATAACCATTCATAATTGCTAATTCAGGCTCAGAAACCCCAGTGAGATAGTCTGCAGCCAGTATTTTCCTTTTTAAATATGAGTAAACTGAGACAGAGTGAGAGGTTATGGCTCATGAAATACTGTTTCAGGAAGACATCTTGGAAATATGGTGCTGCTGCATTAGAGCAGACTGGTTAATGAAGGCTTGTGTCCCATTCTCACTGAACTCCAGAACAGTGTGCCTACTGAGCTTAATGGTCTTGGTCGCCCACGGGCATTTGCCACCACCAGATAAGTCAGAGGAGCGTATAAAAGTCCTTTGGCATAAATTCACATCATTCCCAGGGCATACATCAGTCACTTCTATTAAAAACACTGTCTCCCTCTTGCTTAATTGCACTAAAATCTTTGTGTCCTTTCTTCAGGATATCAAAGGGATAAAAAACCAAATACGTAATTCTGGGGGCAGGGCCACTGGTGCTCGGGTGTCCTTTACCCATAAGAGAATCAGGATAATCTCTAAATGCTGTCACAGTAAAAATACAGCTCTCCTTCAAACGCTTTAGAATGACAAAGAGAGCTGATTTTAGTGGTTGGTTACATATTCATTTTAATGGAATTTTCCTTTTTCCCTTGTTAGCCAAGAAGGGGAATGTTTCAGATTACAGCTATCCCCCGCAGTTTTCCATGTTCTCCCAGGGAGGTGACTATATCCAGGAGGCAAATGAAACCTGCTTTGGTTCTCTCTAAATATTTGAGTACTCGGGATTCCCTTCGAGGGGTTTTTCATTTAGCTGCCTTTCCTGCATATATATTTCAGCTGACTTAAGAAGCTCATCCTACTTTTCCCCTGAGAATACTCATAGTCAAGTATCTGATTTTTCATGACAGTGTGGAAGACAAGCACTTTTCCATGTTCAGACCTTTGCAGTCTTTCTTCTCCTTACTCATCCTAGCTTTGCAGAGCCGTAATTTGGAGAAACTAATACCATGGACATGACTATGCAGTCACCTCTCTGTCTTCTGCGATTGGATTATTCAGATTGTGGTTTATCTCTGGTATGGCTGCAGAGGGAGTTGGCTCTGATGCACTTCGTACAATTGCTTAGGTGGAGAACAATGACACAATGACACACCACACTTAGAGGCTTGGAAATCACAGAGCTAATCCGTGTTGCATGGAGCCCCCACTGTAAACCTTAGATTCAAAGTCCCTCAGTGCCCGTGCCACAGTGGCAGGACCAGGTGGGCTGTCAGGAACTGTGCAGGAACAACTTCCAGAGCCACAAGAGACTGAGTGCAGCTGTGCACAGCAGCTCTGTGCGAGCTGGATCTGAGCTAATGCCGTGCAGAACCACTGCCTGTGCACCTCAGCTCTGTACTCCTCGTTCCAGTGCTCGTTTCTTCAAGCCACGGTGCAGCTGAAGACCCAGATCCAGGCTAGCACTCTGCTGGATTATTGAAGCCTCTCTGGAAGATCAGGGAATGCTAGTGAAACAGCAAGAGCCAACCTAGCTTTGATACTGCCAGATACCAGGCTCAACTGAATTCAGCCCTGCACTGGACACAGACATGGTGTTTGTTTTATTTTGGTCTCAGGTGCACCCAGTAGCACATGCATAGGCTTCTCATCTCACAGGTTTACCCATTACATTTGAAAATGGAGATTCTGCTATAGGATCTCTCTCCCATCTCTTATCCAATAGTATTTATGTATATAGGAAGAACAAACGCTGCTGAGATTTGCAAATTGCCAAACACTGCAACTGCAGCAGCTGGAGTATCCACGTTTCCATTCCTAGTTGAATACATTTTGCAAGAGATTCTCAAGATGGCCAGGTACGACTTTATCAAGCACAGCTTCATTCTTGGCTCCTTTGTTGCCTCTGATGTTTTACTTATTTACACACAGATAAGATTGACAGATTCCACCTAGAGTAGCACTTGTCTTACATTTCCAAGAGGCTAGGGAAGGCCCAGGCAGCATGCCAAGACCGAGTATGCTACTGGAGAGGCCACCTGACACAGAGGAAATGGACTGGGTTCTCTAGCAGGGGTGCTAAATTCATTAACTGTAGTTTGTAATAAATCTGATATGCTTTGGACCTTTAATGTTCAAGAAAAACAACACTTAGGAGGGAAATAACAGTAAATAATTGTTTGGACTAGCTGATTATGACTACCATTTCTCTACTTCTAGCTCTATTCCCAAGTCCCTGGCTGTCATTTTTGCACCATTGGTGTGTGTGATTTCCTTCAAGCTGATTTAATAGAAAGCATATTTGCCCATTTCATTTCACTTCAGTTTCTCCAAAACTAAGCTGCTTTCAGATTTTTGGCTTCTTGTACCTGATTTTTGTCACAGCTTCTAATTTTTCTCTTTGTTTTGGCTGAGATACAAAAATTGAGATTCTGAGCAACTTTGCTTGTTAAGGTTCCATTTTTTGAAAGAACCAGGAAATAACTCCATTTTCTTCATGGAAAATTCTACTGGCTGTTTTCCTTTTTAAGACCACCTCCATCTTTTTCTTAATGATCTGTACTGCCCCTTTTTATTTGTTCTAGTTCTCCACGTCTGTTTTTTCCCCTCCTACTTTTCCTTACTTTTTGCTCCTCTAACCTTTCATTTTCTCTTTCTTTCCAGCTTTTCTCCACTGTGGAGCAAAAACGCCTGTTCCCCGCAGTCCTGCAGGGTTTTTCTCTTGCCATGCTTTGTATGAAAAGCCTACCACCTTTGAAATGGCTTCCACCTTTAGAGTAGAAAAGTCTTAGTGTTAGCCTTAATATCTGAACATAGCACGGGGTTTTGAGTGTTATGTGTCAATTTGACCATCGTCTGCACTGCCTCCTCTTTCTGCATGTCATTCTCCAGGATTGCCCTAAACTCCTGGACAAGCCATGAGGACACATGTGTATTCAGAAGTTTCACTTCAAAGGTGAAGTCAATGCCATGGTTTGCTGAGGCTTATAGGAAGTTTTGAGGTGGTTGTTGACTGACTGATAATCACAGGAGAATGAATAAAGTCCGTAGACAAATCACTGCCCTGCCAGTAGCGTCTGACAGGCTGAGAAATCCATTTGAATGCAGAGGAATGTACCAAGAGTCACCAAAAAGGGCATTTCAGGAGGGGTGTTTAAAATGAAAACTATGTTTTGGCAAATAAAATTTACATCAGAAAAATGTAAGCCAGTAACTTTCCATCTGCAGTCAAAGTACAGTCATACAAGATCCTCTACATGCCTGCAGGGACCTGTTCAGTAGTCAGAAATGCAAGTTTATTTTGAGTTTCACTCTTGAATCTGTAAAATGAGGTGCAGCTTTACGATTTTTGAGCTTGTATCCTACAGAGAATTTAAACTGTCCCATAGGCATGGACTGTAAATCCCTGACCTGACGTGGCAGTGAGTGGCACTTGTTTGCTCCCTCCCCGCTACAGCCATTAGAGAAGTGCTTTCTCTTCATCAGAGGCCACAAAATGGACTCCTACAGATCTCAGGCTAGCCAGTGGGTTAGTTAGCCTCTTCTCTTTCTGTCATCAAAAGAACTGCAGAGAATGATTAAAAAGAGGCCATGGACATGGAGAACAGTGCAATTATTTCAAATCCATATTTTTACCAGCTGTTAATCATGCCAGCAGTTTCCTCCCACTCTGCTTCATGTGCTGAGCCTCCTCGTTTCCTTTAATCATTAATTAGAGCACTTGTCAAGCAAAAAGATTCTCACGAAGTCCAAGACTCCTCTGAATTTAGTGATTATCAGCCTTGTCAGCCTTTCAGTTAAGTTTATTGGTTATGTTTTATCAACCCCATTCACAGTAAACCAGTTTGTCGCTGTATTGATCCTTGCTGGTTATATCGCGGGATAACCACTTTCCTGACACATCCTAGTGCCAAAGGGACACTTGCACCAAAGACATGCCATAAAGTGATTGCCCTAAAGAGCAATAGCAAGAACCAGAAAGGAGGAGACAAAAATGTGCGGAGCTTAGGATTTATTAATTTAAGATACCCAGGTTCACGTATTGCTTTCTTCTCCCTCTCTCAGCAGTTTTTTCCCTTAACATAGACATTCCTTCCTGCCCACGTAAATTATAAGTCTGGTGTCCCAGACTGAATTTATTTGTGCTGTTTCATAGAAACACACCAGGCTGAGCATCAGTATAAATACAGAGACTTCTGGGTCTTGATTTTTTTGCATAGTGAAGCCATAAGTCTTGTTTGGTAAACTATATCCTGCTAAAGGGAAGTTTAGACAAAACAGTAATTGAAACACAGATGTACAATGGTGAAATATGAAAGACAGCTGTTACAATCTCTTTTGCCTCAAGGTATGAATGAAAAAAAAAAATCCCAACATCCCAAGTTAAATTTCTTATGTGGTAGGATACTTGGAGCAAATTTTGGGGAAAGGCCTCCTGGGATGGAATATACTAGCTGCTTTCTCTAAATATAAAACTACAATGAAAATGAATCTGTCTTCTACTGAGACACCACTATTCTGTGGTTTCTATTTTCATATAATAGACATTTGGAAAAGTCCCTCTAAATCCATAATCCACCCTCTGGGTATAAAATCCAACTTATTTTCATTTTGAATCATAGAAGCATTTGGGTTGGAAGGACCTCCAAGATCACTGAGTCCAACCATGAACCCAGCACTGCTGTGTTCACCACTAACCCAGGTCCCTGAGTGCCACATCCACATGTCTTTTAAATACCTCCAGGAATGGTGACTCCACCACTTCCCTCAGCAGCCTGTTCCAGTGCTTGACAGCTGTTTTGGTAAAGGAATTTTCCCTAATGTCTAATATAAATCTCCCCTGGGGCAACTTGAGACCATTTCCTCTCTTCCTATCACTTGTTACTTAGGAAAGGAGACCAACTCCCACCACACTTTCGTTTCTCACTTTCACCTCACATCTCCTTTCAGGTGCAAGGAATTTGCTTGCACAGACTGAAGTGCTTTGCCACAGACCTGTCTATTTTTTTGTGACCTTACCTGTTATTTTGTGTTTGAAATTAGATTTCAAGTTCCTTGAGACAGGAATCCCATATTTTGCAACACAGAGGTCTTTAGAGGTGACTTTAAAAACATATTAAAAAGAAGAAAACATAACATGGCAGTGATTCTGAGTTTCATGGACTTCCATTATTGCACATCTCCATCAGTTTTTACTTCTCATACAAAGGGTTTTGCATTAGACTTGGAATTAAAGATTGCATGTGGGCAAACTGGGAGCAAAGGCCATATGCATAATGTTTTTACAACGTTTTACCTACACAGACCTGCTGTCACCCATATAAGTAGAGACAAATCTCCCCACCCAGCTAACTCATCAGGAGACTGTTTTCACCACAGATATCACTGAATTCATTAGCTCAGGAAGCTTTTTATAGTGTTTCTTGCTTATTTAAAGATCCCTTTGTCTTGTGAAAATACCAGCTCTTGGGGGAAGAGGTTGCCTTCAAGCCATTTCTCAGACACCTAACTTTGCTATTGCTGGGACACTGATACCTCCTTCTGCTTTTACATGAGGCCTTTACATTCCCAGCTTTTTCTGAACCTCTACATTATAGAAACTAATATTGATTCAGTCACAGAGTTTAATGTTACCGTCTTAACTTACCATGCCCATCTTTACTACCTAGGCATGGGTGGTGCTCATGGCTATGGTACCTGAGTGCCCAGGCAGACAACAACTCAACAACAGTTGTATTGATGAGTAGTAGAGTAAACCAGACAATCGTGCAGTTTTGAGATCAGAAGTGTCTCTTAAATGTGCCCAGAATCTGCACTGGCTGTGCCACTCTGTTGATTGTTCTTTACCAGAGTTCATTTTCCAGGTGACATGGGACAGGAAAGAAGCAGAAAGAATTTCTGAAAAATCATTGCATTCTTGGTCTCTGGGCAATGATGATAGCAGCACAAATTGACCTTATCTATCACTGATGAACACTCCCCATAAATACAAGTAATTCAGGAAAGCAGCTGATATGGCAGCTTCTTTGGTGAAACTCTGATTCAGTGTGTAACACACAGCTCTTACTGTTTAACTTCACTACAGAACTCCAGGATTTATAGCAGTTGAAACTATGTGAGTACCCTGCCAAACACTGTGACTTGTGTGAGGCAGAATTGGAAGAATAGAAACTGTGGATAAATACTGGATTTACTTGGTTTAGATACTTTATTGGAGCTTTGATACGTATTTGCCAGTCAGCTGAGAGACTTGGGGAGCTGGATCAAAGAAAGCTTTTGTGTGGCTGTGCGCATCTGCATTTTTTTGTACATACACGTGCATAGATTCGTACATCTGTAACTTCACCAGTATAGAAAAGTGGGTGAAGTGCCTTCTCGTCTGTCTAGACTTATATGGTGGAAGTAGTTGTACAATTAATATCTATGACCAGTTGATTAATCTCAGAAAAATACCCTGGAGGTTCTTCTAAAAATTGGTTTTACTTCTCTACTATTCCTATTTTTGTCATCTTAATGCTACCAAATACTTGATGCTTTAGAGGAGTGAAGTACTAATAGAGTATAGGAAATACCTATAAATATTAAATATGCCACAGACCATAGACTATATCCTTCCTGATATACAGCCTTTAAGTACACACTATCTGCCTGATTTTGACTAACAAGGGGAGGAAGAAAGGAAGAAGAGTGGATTTGGAGGTTGAAGGGCGGAATATGACAATTGCTTAGATATTTTCTGTTTTGAAAACAAAGGCAGTTAGGGCAATAAAATTCTCACATGAATGTTTTTTGTTACCATTAATTGATCTTGATGATATGCATACACTGTACCTCTCAAAATCACAGTGACATCTTTCCAGCATCTGATACCATTGTAATAAGACATTATATGAAACTCCTTTATTGCTATGGCTAACAATATAAAAATCTAACAGATGTCTGAATGACAAACATGAAATTGAATAAATCATACTATGCTGTGCACTGATATGTCTACTGGGAACTAGAAACAGCAGCATCTACTTTGCTCTGAGTTTATTTTCCCACCATGATTCCAGCTGGAAACCATTGCATAGGAGCAGCGTGTTGCTTGTATCCTGAAGAGTCCCACTGAGTCTGCATTTCTTTGGATTCTGTTTCAGGATTTTTTAGGATGGCTTGCTGACTTCACTGACTCATGTTGCCCTCTACGAGGTGAGTCTTAAGCAGGCCAATGCACTTGTTGTCTACCAGAATCACCTCTCACCAACATGGACATGCCCCCAGTATGATGATGTGAAAAGTCATAATCTTCAGGGTAAGGGGAAACAGCTGGAAAAGTGCTTTACTATGAACAACAGGGGTTTAGTTTTTATTGTCATTTTATTAAAAAACTACTGAGCACCTAAATAGATTTGACTTGCCAGTATCAATAAGAAACTCTCATATTTTGATATTGCATGGGTGGAACTACGATGCAGTACTACATTGCTGCAATAGCTCAGCAAAGATCCTTGAGCGTGTTGAATGTTGTGAATTTGCTGTAATGGAAGAAAATATTTCTGGTCACTTCAGGAGGAGGGGATCTCTCTTTACTGTGATTCACCAAGCTTTGCCATGAAAATCAAGTCATAGCTGTAGGCAGTAAGGAGTCAAAGCTGACTGAACACTCTAATATATGATGCCTTCTGTTCACTCTTCGGTGTTTCTATGGCTTTCAATATTCAGATATTAAACTTTAAAAGCCTTTCCCAATTTAACACAGAGCCTCTGATGCATCCCTAACTAGGGAGGATGATTAGATGAGCCAGGCACACAGCACTGTTCTGCTAAGGATAGTCTCTGTGGCAAATCTTTGAAAAGCGAAAGATAAACTCCCACTGGAACACACAAAGAAGCAATAACCATATGGGGATTGTGATGTTGAATATATCAGAGAAATCAAGAAAAAATATATCCCAGGGTAAGTCGCCATATGGCAGGCATCAGCAAGGCTTAGATATTCTCCTCAGCTTGGGCTGTTTCTTAGACAGGTCACAGAAAAAAAATGCTAATACCAGGAAAAAAATGTGCAAGATCAAAGTCTGCACATGAGTTAAAAGCATCTCAACATGTGGGCACGACACGGAATCCATGGAGCAAAATAGGCAGTGTAATATATTGCCAGCTGACGCTTCCAACACCTGATTGCACACAGGGGTACAGCCATCTCAGTTCCCTCTGCTGGCAGCCTGGCCCCCTGATCACCAGCATGTGAACCATGATGAAAAAAGGTAATCAGACCTCATATTACAGGACAAACGGTCATCATGTGAGGAGATAATTAAAATTTTTTTTCGCCTGAATCTTATACCATGCTGATTACCACAGTTTCTGAAAATGCACTTTCAACAAAAATTAAACTTATTTTTTCTCTCTCCCACACCCTGCCTGTCTTCTCAGGAATTGCTTCCTGATTATCTTCTGTCCAGGACCATTCAACAGGTCATGTATGTCTTAGAGAATGTTTCCCTTCAGTTGAAGCATCAGACACCAGTCCTTGCCAACAGCAATGGAACTGATTTGACAGAGCAAGAGATGTGTGACAGCATCTGTGCTAGGAACAGTTCCCTCCCTTTCTGGAGGCAGTTCATACATTCACAAACTGGTCAAATTTATTTTTTAATCCACTGGTCTATCGCCTTGGGAAAGTGAGTTAGCAATTTCCAAGGTAATTCCCCTATTTCCCTGCCAACAGCTCTGACAGGAGCCCCCGGGAAAATAACCATTAAGCAAACATCTGTGTACTTCCTATCTGTCAACATCTTAACAGCTTCAGAAGTGGGGACTGACATGAAGGACCTGCCAGCTTTACCAGAGCCCAGATTCTGAGGCTGCTGAGATTAGCGGAAACTCTGTCTCAACAGTGATAAAGACCCGGAGAGATCCTTAACTGCACAAAGTAGCAAATCGCTGCCTAAATGTACTTTGTTTGCCTTGATACAGTATATGTCAGTTTTTACAATAAAAATCTCCCTTGAGAATCTGCTGCAGGATTAGCATTGTCACCTGTCTGGTGATGATACATTGTACTGTCAGCTTGTCAAAATGACTAAGTGAACAAAAAAGCTAAATTTTTAGCACTTTCTTGATAATTTAAGTGCAGAAGGGGTTCTTTCTGTTTGTCAGCATCTGCTATGTTTTAGTAATTTGGCTCTGATGGTGGAGGGAAAAGGAAAAACACAACGGGGAGAAAGGTAAGGAAACCCATTAATCTTGAGAAAAACAAGACTGTGATCTGCCCATCACCCTTAAGATTAAAATCACTCAAAAAACAATGGGCAGTTTTATTTTCACTTAAGAGTATGATGTTAAAGCAACTTGCTACTTCACATTCTCAGAAATACAATCTACAAAACACCTGTTACCTAATAGTTTCTAGAATATTTTCAGGGGAACAGAATATGTTAGTTATCTTCCTTGACACAAAATGGGCCAGCCAACACTTCCAAACTACACCTGAAATAACACTTTTGCACAGTACCTAGCAGGGAATACTTTCTTCAGTTAGATGAGTAGCAAGACTGTGATATTATGTCACCAGGGAAGTGCTGCAAGTGATATTAGTGACAGAGACTGTACTGTAGTTACCTTGATACAAACTTGTAATCAAGTTGAAAACGTTTAACATTTTGGATGTAGATATTACAGAAGCATCTTAATGGAATAAAAGTCAACCACTGCACTTGATACAGGACTGACACAGGCAACCATGGGCATTCTCTATGGCGTCTTAGCAGAAGTCACATAGATCTTTGTCTTGCCCAACAGCATGGTTGTTTTGGCCTGCCCACTGTGCAATCAGTGGAGACAATTAGAGATCATCTTCCATACACATAATATAGGTATCTGCCAGCTTCAAAGTTCAGCCTGCTTTCAACTAACTACAGAGAGCCAGGATTGCATGGCCTTGGAAAGCAGATAATCTAAACTATTTTGTACTCTCTTAACCTTAGAAAGTGTTACTGGTAGACACCAGCCTTACTTGTAGGTCAGTTGGATGTTGTGGCACTGAATATTCATGTTTCATCAGCTCCTATCTCCATTAGAGAGGAAAAAAATCCTTGCAATGTTTACATCTCCTTGACTATGGATCATATGATAGCCTAAAGTGAAGTGCCAGGCCCTTTGATGAGCTGCTTCGTATATATAAATCTGGCTAAAGGATCATTTTCTGAAGATAAAAAATAAGCCTTCTTCCTGTTTTCTTATCCCACTGAGAGAATATCTGAAATGTGTAACAGTTAAGCTTAGAAATCATAGCATTTAAGTTATTGGGACAGTCATTTCCCTAAACAGCTACCACTGGAGGCAGCTCAGAGTTAATGCTTGGAAAACAAGAAAGAAAATGCCCTGGAGTATCAGTAAACTTGTGGCTTGTGTTTCTGAGGCTGCCAGTATTAACAATGACATGAAGAGAAAACAGCATCCTCTTTGAGCAGATGTTTTATTCACCCTGGTCACATACTGGAAGCCCGTCGTGTTGGGCCACCACCCAGACAGCTGTGTGCCAGTGCGAGGGACAGTGGAAGTTCTTAAACACACCATCAGTCAAGCCTGAATCTGGCAAATGCTAGATGATTACAGCATTTCTTGCTGTAAGTCATGGGGCCTAGTCTAGTTTGAAACAGAAAGAAAGGTCAGTTTAATGGGGAATTCAGATCTTATAAAATATGCAGGATAACGTATGTATATATGTATATATGTCTCCTGCATCTCCAAGGCAAGGGCAATTAGGAATAATTGTTGCTAGAATCACTTTCACATGGTTTTTCAGCAGCAATCCTGGAACCTGTAACAAAGGATAACACACCTATATTATGTGTATTGAAGATGATCTCTAATATAACATATAATATAACATACTATTGCTCCTAGTTCCAGAAAAATAGAAAGAATTTTAATAGAAAGTTCCAGAAAAAATAGAACAGAGCTTGCTGGCTGTTCTAATCAGGGGGTCATACTAAATCACAATTGCACCAAAACTTTCCCCAGTTAGTTTTTAAGACTTGAGAAGTACTAACCCTGTATTCAGTGTTCTCTGCCTAAATACTTCCCCAGGTCTGCAGCTGGGGAGTGATGCTTTTGACAAGGGAGCTACTGGCATTTCCCACCACTTAAATAAACCTTTGCACCAAGCCTGTATGAGAACATGGACAAAGAAAATGCCTGTGTAGTAACTACATGCTTTATTCCCCTTTCGGCAGATTGATCTCGAGAGCAGGAGAACAGAACCTTCGCTGGCAGAAAGCCCCTCCACACCAGAGTTACAAAAGGAAGAAAGCTGCTGGGAGCAGGACAAGAAAGCAGGACCATTAAACACATGGGAAATGAGTGAACTGTACACGTCAACTGGAAAGCTGTTGACTGGGAATATTTGTACACCCCTACTGTTATCTCCTGTGTTTTTGCTGAAAACCACGTTTCTTCTACCAGCCTCAGTTGCAAAGCTGTGCTTTTTTATCCCCTTACTAGGTTTTAACCAAGACAATACTATGACAGCATCAAAAGCACAGGTAATTCCTTTCCTTGTTCCATTCACTTCCAAATGTGCCACTTCCATCTGGTATTATCATTAATAACCAGATAAATCAAAATATAACTATAATGTAAGTTGATATATTGGCAGCAAACTTCTACTAACACTAGCTTAGAATGTGGCTAAAGGATCATTGTGACATATATTCCATTTATATTAATGAACCCCCATTTATCTGTTTATTAATAGTGAAACTTTAGCTTAGAAATATGTCTATAAAATAAAGCATCACCTCCATTATGTGATACTGAAGTCTGAGCAGTGCAAGTAGCAATAAAACCATACTATGTCAGCGCCTTGGCAAAAATATCTTTTCACCCAGCAGTTGATAACAAAATGTGATAATGTCACATCTGAATTAAAACAACAAGGATATTTATGCAGAGGTTTAGCACAGAGCATTCAGCATAAGGAACACACCTGACAGAAACAGATCTATTTCTACCACATTCTTAAAACACACATTGTAAGTGTTCATTTCATTAGACTGCTGGAAAGCAAGACCTTTTCAGATCCTTATAGTGGCATCAGTTTAACACATTGTAAAGATGGATTGATAGTAATTTGCCTTGTAAACAGAATGCACTTACAGAACTGCACCAGGCAGCCTCAGCTGTGCCTTAAGCAAATTTCTAATACTCTTACCATGCCCTTCATTGATATATGCAAGTACATTTGTTTGTGCGTGATCTCTTCGTACACGTTGTGCCTAATGAAACCATTAAATCAAGATGCAAAATGACTATTTATCAAAAAGTAAATACCTCTGAATAGAGCTCAGACTTGGTCTCATGCATCTCCAAGGCAAGGGCAATTAGGAGTAATCGTTGCTAGAATCACTTTCACATGGTTTTTAAGCAGCAATCCTGGAACCTGTAACAAAGCTTTACCACCTAAGGATACAACAGCCCGTATTTTCAAAGCTCACAAATTCTCCGTATCAAATTCAGGGTCTCTCATTAGCAAAGTGTGTGCATGAGCACAGCTAATTTGCTTGTGGCCATTTGCATACATCAGATGTGCAGAAATATGTGCGAGCATGCATCACCTACAAGGCAAAGAGGCCTTTGTATTAAATAAGCACAGCTGTGTCTCATTCTCTGCTCTTGCCCACACATCAGCTCCAGGCTATTTGAGAGTACCCAAGGCACAAGGCAGTAGCTAAGGGTAGATCAGGGAGGATGCACTGGAGAGCAGTTACATCTCCATGAGGATTTTAGCCTGGAGAAGAGGAGGCTCAGGGGAGACCTTATTGCTCTCTACAAGTTCCTGAAAGGAGGCTGTGGCCAGGTGGGGATCGGCCTCTTCTCCCAGGCAGCCAGTGCCAGGACAAGAGGACACAGCCTCAGACTGTCCCAGGGGAGGTTTAGATTGGACATCAGGAGGAATTTCTCTACAGAAAGGGTGATTAGGCATTGTAATGGACAACCCAGAGAGGTGGTGGAGTCACCATCCCTGAATGTGTTCAAGAAATGACTGGAAATGGAATTTAATGCCATCATCTATTTGACAAAGTGGTGGTCAGTCAAAGATTGGACTCAATGATCTCAGAGGTCTTTCCAATTGAATTGATTCTGTGATTCTGAGGATGACCAAAGCTCTTGGCTATTCTATAGCTGTGCTTCCCTGGCTGGGGCAGGTTCATTACCTACATACAGCTCATGCAGGTGCCGAGCAGCAACTCATGTCTTCTAAAAACCACACCACAAATGCGAGTGAAGGACTATTAATGAAACTGGGGACTGACCAGCAAGCCTCAGGTAAAAGCATAAATATGGCCTGGCAGATGTGAAAATGTAAGAGCTATTGCACAGTGCACAGAAGGGTGGGTCATATTCCTTTCCTCCTGCATAGACACACAATTGGCACACTCAGGATGGCTTTTGTACAGGAGATAATTAACTCCCAAATACATTTAGCGCCTCGAAGAAGTCAATGAACGCAAGGATACCAGTGATCTAGTGGGTGTATTTAGGTTTCCAAAAAGAAACTGAGTTGTCATAGGGTGTAGAATGTCCCCTCACAAAAAATACTGTTCAGATGATAGAAAACCAAATATACCTTTTATATTATAAAAATACCTCTTTCTTGCCAATTTCATTTTATTCCAGAGATGGTGATATTTCAGTGCTAAGAATACCATCTCCCTTATACACATGCTGTGAACATTCACATCCAAAGAACACAGGGAGGTGTTTGATCAAACAGAGCTACAGATGTGTTTCCATGAACACATCGAGAACAACCAGCCTGTGCCCTCTCTGCAAGCCAGAAGGGTTCCTGTGCAATCAGACAGTTTGTTGCTAAAGGGGGGTGAAGATTTGTGAATATTTCAGTTTCTCCCTGAGTCATGTAATCTTCAAGGAAAAATCCTTAGCAATTTAGACATCAATCTTCAAGTTAATGTTTACCACCTTAAAAAGCAGACAACAAATTACAGTCATTTATAAACTGGACAAAAGTTGGCACTGCAGAGACCAGGCACTTCCCAGTGACTCAGCTGCAACAAAGGGTATTTTTGTGATGCATCTACTTGTTGCAGTGACCCAGCCCATTGGGGGATGTGGCAGGGGGTCTTCCCCAGGCTTGAGAGGCAGGCTTCTCCTAAGGACGTTATGTACCCCAGTTCTGTTCCTTTGATTGATCCATTACTTCTCCCTGCGCCCTTTTATTCCTTACATGTATGTTCTCCCTTCCCCGCTTCCCCGTTGGCCCTTGTACCTCCCTCGCAGTATTCCTATTGGTCCCTTGCCATAACCCGTCTCTGTGCCGTCCCTGCACCCCAGCACCCTCGATCCCGATGTTCGGCCCTCCCTGTGAACCTCCTAAATAAGGCCTGGGTCCTTCCTCCATCTTGTTCCTGGCTCCTACCCTCCCCTGCCATGAGGCTGAAATAAATCGCCTCGTGTGTGCAAGAACATGCCAGAGAACCCTTCCTGACTCTTTCAGGATCCACCTGCGTGTGTGAGTGCCAGCTGCTTCTCTGACCGAAGCTGATGCTGCCTGCTTCACCCCTATGGGAGTCTGACCCCTGCTGAGCTGCTTCCTCTGGGGAGCCACCCAGAAATGGAGGCTCGACGAGCGGGGCAGAACGGGGGCCTTGGTGCATCCGAGCTCGTCAGCTGGAAGGGCAGCGGCCCCGCAGAGGCGGCTCCAGACCCCATGGAGACGCCTTCGGAAGGTCGCGGCACCCTCATTTGCCATGCTGCAACATCTACTCCTATTAAACAGGATAATGTTTTATCTCTATACCTCAGTTCTTGCTTTTAAGGCAAAACGCACACACTTTCCAGCTGCAGAAGGTCAGCATATTATTGGATGAGAAAAAGGGAAAGAGAATGGCAAAGCATGGAAATGCAGAGACTCAAATAAGATTTTATATGACTATAGCTTTTTTGCCTTGAGCTATAAGGCAACCATTGCCTACTTTCCAGAATGTTTAATTTAATTAACACAGCCTACAAAGATATTTAAGCAGCAGTTAATAGAGGGTAAAATACAAAATGAATAAGCAACAAAAATGTCATGTTTACGTGCATTTTGCTTTGTATTGTAAAGATAAAATGATTGTGATTTGATCTGTATCTGGTCTTTCCAGCTCATACTCAAATGATGTGTCATGGTGTTTTAAGCTTCAATTGCCACTGCTCATTAAGAAGCGAGCCCATCACTTACAATTAGAAACAACTTTGAAATAAATCCTCAGGCTGTAGCAGTGACAGTGCTGACTGCACTCCACTACTGCTCGGAAAGGCAGCTGTATTTCCACTTCAGTCTGCACTCCCTTCATGAGCCCTCCCTGTTCCACCCTAAGCACAAAGATAAACTGGACTCTTACCAGAGCAAGGAGAAAGAATATTTCTTCTTAGCTTTGTTCTCATCCAACTTCTTTTCCTCCTCTCTATGCTTTACTGTGTTTTTTCTTCTAGTCTAATATATCCAGCACTCACTACAAATGGCATTATCTTGAACACAATCAAAATTTTTCTAAGGGCTGCAATGAAAATTTGCCAAAGGCCTCAAGAGGCCTCTGATTTGTCAAGTCAGCAAAAATCATTGACTCTCTTTTTAACTTGGACACATGGCATGGGAGTGCAGATGGCTCCAGCATGAGCTTCTTCTCATTGCCGGGATTATACCACTTTCTGGCTTACTTTCAGCCTGTACCCTATTATGCACACATCATTTCAAAAGTAAGGCTTCCTCACCTCAGTATTTCCACGTCACAATTTAGTAACTGAGCTGAGAGTAACAGTAGCTGAGCTTGTGCTTCAGGATCTACACATCTGCTTTTTCAAATAAACTGGAGGATCTGACACTTAAAAATCTCATTTTTATTCTCAAAATCTAATAATAACTGTCAAACATATTTACTACTGTATGACTAATCAAGACACAAAAGAAATTTGATTTAATTAAATTATGGCATTGTATGGTTTGCTGTGGTACCTCAGCTTGATCAGCTTGATCCAGCTTAGTATCATCTTTTTTTGAATTTGACCTCTCCACTTTCTAGGTAACAAAGGTTATGTACTTTAATGAAGGAAAAAGCATGACACACTTAAAAATGTTTACAAGATTACATGATAGAGGAATGTAGCAGTGTTACTGGAGAATAGTCACAGCTTTAGGGCATGAAGTTCTGATATCTGGCCAAGGCTTACAAAAATTCTGTTCAATAAGTAAGGCTGATAAGCCAAGAAGACAAAGGTCTAATATTCATGAATCAAACATTCAATGCTCCCACCCTTCATGGTAGTCTGATGGAAATCAAGGGGTTTATCAGCTACAAACCTCTGAAAAATCAAGCCTTTTTTGTATTTTTTTTTTTTAAACAGAATCCCAAGTCCCACAATATTTGCCCACTTTTTTTTGTGAACTAAAGTGAAATACTCATTCATACACTTCATCCAGAGAGTGTAGCAGCACATCCTGGTAGCAACACCCAGCAGCTTTTGGTCCAAACATCTGCAGTAGCTTCATGGATGTCCACTGGCCTGAAAATCCCTGGGAAAATCACCAGCATTTTGCATGCTGATATTAAGTCCGTGTCATTATGAGTTAATATATAAATGATGAGGTTATTAACCACCTTGCTGTGGTGGGACATCAATACAGTTCTGCCCACAGTCTTCTATTCACACATGCAATATGTGAGCAGCATCAGACAGATGTCTGACATTATGATAATAAAACTACGGACAAGCAGTTAAGCACAAAAGATCACTTTATTTTTCAAATCACACCTCTCTCATTCTTGAAAAGGTGTACTTCTAATTGTTACTATTTTAAATATACTCTATATTTTCCTGTGAAGTTAAATACTTTGAAGAAGAATCCCCAAAGAAATAAATACAAAGCACAACAGTTTCACTTTATGATTTGCTTTGAGCGTTGTCTGGTCCTGCATCCACTCTGGCACTCTGCTGCTCTTTGAAACTGTAAAACCCATAGCCAGCCTTCCTCTCCTTAGAGCTGTTAATGCAAACTGTTAATACAAAGCCAGAGCATGCACAAAATAGCTTACAGCAGTTTAATAATTCTAAAACTTTCGTTACAAATACACACATTGCTACTAAGGAAATAATTGGGATGCTTCTTTTTCTGGATGCTCATAGAAAATTCCATGTTACAAAATGCTTGTTCGATGATATGCATGTCTCCTGGTAAAAAGGAAATCAGTACTAACAAGGTTTGCTGGGTTATTCAATGGATAACTTATAAACCAGACAATTCCCAAAGTTATCAACTGGATCACTGCAGCACAATCTGCAACCACCATTTTACCTGAAACCTAATTAGCCTGGAGGGTTGGTAATACATATCTGCTGCAGCATAAAATGACAATAAAATGACCAAGGTCATCAGAACACGCCATGTGGGGTTTATTCTCATATGATGAGCACAGTCCAATGCAATAGCACGGATCCTGCAGCCAGGAATGGAGGCCTGATGATGCAGTTTTATGATGCTTGTCAAGATAATGGAGAGGTGGAAGTCGTCCAGTGCAGGCAGCATCATGTCCCTTCAAAGAGAAAGTTGAAGCGCTTCCCATACCAGAAGTTGCGCTCCTGAAAAGCTTTTCTTGAAAGAGGTATCAGCGAGAGCCTGAACAGGTGTGTGGCTGTGAATTCATCCCAATTACATGTCTCACTTGGGACAGTATTCCTAAAAATGCAATCAGGGTCTGGCAGGCCGATTTTGTTACATACACATGCACTTAGAGAACATTCAAAGACTATGATAAAGTCTAAAAACTGTAGCTGAAACTCGTACCTGTTCACAACAAAGTCTGAGGTAGTTTAGAACCACTCTATAAGAAAGAAGGAAAGGGATTTAATGCATAAAAATTTCAAGATACAATAATAATTGCTACAGAGAAGGGGAAGTTAACATAGTGTAAAATGGATTTAAATTACCGTCTGTCAAGAAAGAGGAGCTGCTAACAGAGAATGAGTGAAAAAGTTCACTAAAAGCTAAACTTCTATTTAGCCCGGCTCTGAACATTAACATTCACTTAAAAAAGAAAATCAAAGACAATAGTGAAATTGAGCAAAGCAAAAAGGAAAGAATATTTTACAAGAGGCTGGACAAGCTTAACAGACACAGGGAACAAATTGTGAAGTAACGCTGTACTTCACAAAATGAGTCCATGTGCTCAATGTGATGTTTGGATCCCTGGACAGCGGAAATACCTTCACACAGGGACACTGAAAAGTTACGAATTCTTTCAAGGTTCACTCTTGATGACGCAGTTTACTTAGAAAAGAACACTTACATACAATTAATGCCTTGGACAATGCACAACTAGCACATTGAGTGTATATCTGGTGTATCATGGTGAGAAAGAAATATTTAAATTTATATTTAAACTTAAGTTACGTAAGCCAGCATAAAATCTGACCTACTTTCTAAGTCAACAGTAAACTTCTTACAGATTTGCCTCTTAAGGATAACAGATTGTAAACAGAGCATGGAAGTACAAGGTCCAAAAGGACTAGCTGGTATTTCACACATCCATACACAGCCAAATTCAAATGTTGCTCACTAGCACTTGACAGGCTAGTGGTAGTTGCCTTTAGAGTCCGATGTGAATGAAAGGGGATGATGATATTTTATTCAGCATATGATAAAGAGGTAAAAATAAATAATTTTTTTAAAATCCTTAATATATCACAATATGAAGGAAAGTTACAGGGAACACCCCAGCAACAATGATATGATGCTACATAGGGAGGAAAAGAAAAGGTGTAACAAGCAGGTTGGGGAAAGCATGTAGGAAAAAGTAAGAGCTGGGAAGATTGGGGACCAACAGAACTAGCTCAGACCACAAGAACTGTATCTTTGTGTTGCTCTTTCCATAAAAACTACTAAAGACTCACTTCCTATGTTCTCTTTTAGCATTCATATTCAGATGAGTGATAGATTCTTTAAAAAGATTCCATAATTCCAAAGATTCCATTCTTTAAAAGATTTCATAATTTAACCACAAAAAGGCCATATAGAAACACATCTTTGCAAATAGTCACTCAACTTGCATAACACATACATTTCCATCGCTATATATGCACAGATGCAACCATGTAATTCCCTACCAGTCTTTCCCCTAAACTGCTCCTTGCAATGCCAGCTCCTGCTTTAAGTGATATTTCTAATCATCCAAGCCTCATGAGCTTTTTATTATTGCATAAAAACATTCATTTACGTATCTACCTCTCAAAATGAATAAGTGACCTAATTCCTGAAACAGATCCAAATCCTGCAACACTGACACCCTTGTTATTAAAATGGCAAAACCAAACTTACAGAATAACCCAAACAGGATCCTGGCCTGTAGAAGCAGAAGAAACCCACCCCTGTTCTCCAGCAATGAACCTGCCACGATTGTTTCTAAAGCCATTTCTCAGCATGACAAATCTCTATGAGAAATTCCTGTGAGGAATCTTACCATCTTTTAGCAACTGAAGGTAACTGAAAAACCCAGCAGACAGCTATAGAAGATGCCCAAAAGCCAATTCTGTGTAGCCTGACCATGTTTCAAAAGCACAAGCTAAAAGTTTTGTGTAAAGACAAAAATTTCTTAACATCTGCGGTAAACACATTTGTTGGATTCTAGGTATCGACCACAAATCTCACCACCCAGCAACTACAGCTCAGGAGTACAGAGACAACAGACAGGCGATACAGCCCAAAAATTGCATGAATGAAGGCAAGGCTGAATTGGGATTGCTCAGCCTGCAAAAGAGAAGGCTTTGGGATGACCTGACTGCAGTCTTCCAGTACCTAAAGGGAGCCTACAGGAAATGGAGAGGGACATTTCACAAGGACACGTAGTGGCAGGACAAGGGGGAATGGCTTCAAACTGACAGAGAGTAGGTTCAGATGAGATCAGGAAGAAACTCTTTGCTGTAAGGGGGGTGAGGCACTGGAACAGGTTGCCCAGAGAAGTTGTGGATGCCCATCCCTGGAAGTGTTCAAGACCAGCTTGGATGGGGCTCTGAGCAACCTGGTCCAGTGAAATGTCTCTGTCATCGCAGGGAGGTGAGAACTCAGTGATCTTTGAGGTCCCTTCCAACCCCATCATTCTATGATTCCCTGATTCCTCTCCAGAAAGAAGCTATGATAACTACTATTCACTTGGACCACACGGCACATAGTTTAGACACAAACCCTCATCTGAGCAGCAATACTGTCCAACTCACTTGACATTTCAGGACTCAGCTGGTACTTTTTGGACACATAGAATTTGGTGTAAAGGACCATATCGATTCATTTTGTAAATTCCTCAGACTACTTAATATAATTGACTGAAGTTGTTGATGTGTATCTGCCAGTTTTCAGGAGTCAGAGGATAATTCTGAAAATGATGAGAAACTTGTTTTAACTGAGCAGCCCCACAAAGAGAAAAGATGTACCAAGATAAGTACAAAAAGGATGAGTAAAAGTTCATTTTACCAATAGTGCAGCTTTCCTCCTCTGTGACAGCCCAGGGCCTAAAGTAGTAGAAGGCACTGGAGAGGCATATTTACACCTGTGCAGGGTGATGCCTCCACTCATTCAAATTTTTAGTAATCTGAACTTCAATTCCATTACATTCATGTAAAGAATCAATTACAATATTTTCAGAACACTGAGCTGTATTATTGTATTAGGCTGCAAGGAACAGTGTGAGAAGTACTTCTCTAATGAGTGGCTGTGTGAAAATGTTTAATACCATGGGTGTGCGGAGCTCATTCTTCACTTCCACCATTTGGACACACTGTAGGAATTAAACACATACAGGATGATAAAACTGGTACATGGTTGCACAGGCAGTCAGTACACTGACTGTGGGAAATTTGGGACAGATACCTGTAGTTTCCTCTTACTATGCTGCACTTTTTAATTTGGGCTTTCTTTATCTAAAAAAAGTTGCAGAGTGGTTTTAAAACTTTTCATGTAAGCATTCAAACACAGACCCAGATTCCACTGTGGAATGTGAGTGGGACTTTGACATTACCTCAGCCAAAGCTTTGCAACAAAAGCTTGGGAAGGGCCAAAACAGCGGCAGGGTTTTTTTGAGCAGGTAACAGAAGTCCTATGAGGGTTCACTCTGTAAACACTGCAAGCCATGGCAGACAAGGTAGCTAGGAGGAATATCTGTCCTTTGCACTGCACCCATCTATTGAGATGAGCATTTAACTTGCTTCATATTGTATAGACCTCACTGCAGCCAAATTGCCAATATTTAACAATCGGGTAAAACCTTTGGACTGGCTCGCTGTACCTTTTTTAGACATTTGCACTTTTAAAGCAACCAGCATCCTGCCATACCCCAACAGCAGCATTTCACATCTGCTTGCACAGATTTTGAATTTTTTTTCCATTTTGGAGCTTTAGAACCTGTTCTAAATGCAATCTAAATAATTAGCTACTACCTCAATTTAATCCATATATATATGTATATATAGGTGCGTGTGAATACTTAGGCACTCATAAAACTTGAGCCAGGACGTTTACTTCTGTATCCTGAACAAAGCTTTGTGGAGCTTCTACATATATATATGAGTTAACTAGTACAACTGACAACAATAACCATCAGTTCAGAGAGAACTAACGATTCTAACCTAAATAGCACAATTAACTGAGAGATGGGGATGGAAACCAGGCCTCAAGCATCCTCTGGGATCTACAATTATTTCTGAAGCATGGTTTAGTCCTCTGGCAACTGATATAATGACGCACAAGCCTAAACACTTACTCTTGGATACAATAACTCTTACTGGCTCTAATCATTTGCTTACTACTCTAGCCACAACAACAAAATTACCAATGCATTCACTTGTTTATTTGACAGTAGACTAACACTTGTCAAAATATCAGCCGAATAATATCTTCATAGAGAAATGCAATCTAAAGCATGTGAAATCAAATCTAAGTTCTAATCCCTTATTAAGTGTCTCTGAGTAGGCATCACTTTATAATCAGAACTACGATGACACAACAATCAGACAAGAATGGTATTAACTTTGTCTTCTAATTTTTGTACTGAAAATTTAATTAGACTGAAACAATTACAGACTTCTTTTGCTTTCTTTCATGGAAACCAACTCTCATCAAGTAAGGTACTCGACTGAAAATCCTCTAATGTTGTCATTAATAAAGATGAAGATGCATTAAACTGAATTTTTCAGCAATGCTGAGAAGCACTGAGCTCTTACATGAGTTGTCATAATAAATAAGAAAAACTGATTTTCATGAAGAAGAAAGAAATGGAGCTCTGAAAGAAGGAAACTGCAATGAAGAAGAGTTCTTACTCTAACAAAATTAGCAATTTCTCCTCTGTATTGTCTTTTACATTAGACTTGGACTAACTTCACTCATTGTCATTCCATTTAACAGCCATTTGAACTTGTTTTAAAGCTAATTGGAAATGGCTTGAAAAGCATCTTGAAAAATTGTAAGCTGCACAATGTTTGCTCACTTCAAAAATTAATTTTCTTAGATAATAATTTTCCCTTGCATTCTGTGAATAAAAACCTTTTAATCTTCTTTTGGAAAAAGTTAACTAAATAAAAAGATTTTAGTAAGACTTTTGTTGAGCTCCATAGGAGTTAAGTGTAAGCTTGAATTCAACCTATGGAAGTAAAATTGAGACAAGGAAACCTGGGGAATTTAAAGATACTGAAGTACCAAATAGAATCAATGACTCAGTAGTGTCAGTATAGTTATTTCCATTATGCAGAACACTAACAACAGGTCTATTTTATAGTTTC
The DNA here is from genome assembly GCA_013389985.1 of Dryoscopus gambensis. Taxonomy (NCBI): domain Eukaryota; kingdom Metazoa; phylum Chordata; class Aves; order Passeriformes; family Malaconotidae; genus Dryoscopus; species Dryoscopus gambensis. The sequence continues at coordinate 71,516 of WEIT01000027.1, forward strand.
TGATAAGTAAGCAACGAGTACCTGGTCAGTTCTGCTCTAACCCTGTTGTAAATAGAATATGACTGATTACACAGTTCTGAATAATTACAGTATTTCATCACTCTGATACTAAGCCATAACAGTACAACTTACTTTCACTGAAAGGAAAAGACAAAAAAGGAAAAAAAAAAACTTCAGAGGAATATAGAGGAAGTACATCTGAAACTGGGAGTCCATAAACACAGACAATAATTAGAAAGAAGGAGAACATCCACACAAACCCACAAATCAGTTCTGTGTTGTATCTTCCTTTGTCAGTACTAATACGTTGCTGCCACAATTTTTAAAACAGGAGACCTCTTCTAGGCAATACAGGTTTTAGGGGTATTTGTTGGTGGGCAATATTAGAAGGCTCAGTAGAGTTCAGCTCTCTTTATTTCTTTACATAAAGAGGGAAAAGATTGAAAGTGTGAAGGGCTTGTGGCAGGGCTTGCCTTAAAAGCCTGGGAGCTCACTGGGCTCACCTTGATGACAGGTTCTCAGAGCAACACTAAATAAAATAAAGACTCTGAAAAGGCCATTGTGACAGAGAAGCCTAATACTAAAAATTGCTATTCATCTGCATGAAGGGACAATGCAAAGTTGCTTTTTCTTTTTATTGATTTATGGGGGTGGGAAACTGAAGGGTCTATAGGACCTCAGAGTTTTTGCTTTGGGAATATCAGATATCAGGATATGTTCCTCCAGATTCTTGGCAGAGAGTGAATGCCATGGGAAATAAAGAGACATTTCTGTTCCACAATGAGTTACAGGACAAGATCAAAAAATGTTCCATAGGTTATAGTCTACAAGACTTATTTGTATCATAAAAATTTCCTGTGCCCATCGAAGATTACAAATGGAAAAATCCCATTCTTTCTCTGAGAGCCTAGACGCAGAACAGATGGCACAACCTTTTTTTGATTTTAGGGTTTTTTTTAACATTCTCTACAATGGTGGCTACTAAATACTAACAGCTAGCAAGTTATGCCCTTTGCTTATCCACAGTTTGAGAAAAGCAGACTTGTTTGGTGAAACTGTTTGGTGTAAGAAATACCACCACTTCCATGCAAGGACTTATCTACGAAAAGCAAGACATGCTTCAGGCATCTCAGTAGTTCCAGCATGAATTGCAACTGGAAAAGTCTTCTGCTTTTAAAGGGAAAAGAATTCCAACATTTTGGACTTCTACATGAACAAGAGAGTGGTGTCCTCGGTAGCTGGTCTCAATTCTTTCACGCTCCAGAGGCTGTTAGGCCAGGAGGTAAGCAGCCCTGCAGACTGGAAAGCGCCTGGCACAGGCAGTGTCCTGGCTCAGAACGCCAGCCTGTCTAAGGCAGCTGTGGCACAGGAATTTTAAGCTCTGTACAGCACAGTGGGCATCCGTCTCCACCAACAGACGTTCACAAGTCAGAACACAGCAGTGGGAAGGGAGGGAACTGTATGCAAATGTCAGAACTAAATTGTAATTTGACAATGAAAAATACTATAATATTATTGATAAAGCCTAATCAATTTTATTTGAAAGAAAAGGGATGCTTTTCTTATTTGAAATATCCTCTGATTCATTGCTACCACTGATCATATTTCTTCTTGGGTTTAGCACAACTAGTGTCCAACAGGGAAATTATTTCAAATTAAGTAGTGTGATAAATTAACATACAATTTGCTATGTTGATATAACTCATTTTATCACTATGGTTATGTAAAGGAAAACCATATTTATCCTGCACTAGATTTGTTTTCTTCTGACAAAGTTATTTATCACCACAGGAAATTCCAAGTTCATAAAACTGGTTAGCTGACATTTCCAATATAATATACTTCATGAGGAGGAACAACCATCCTAATCAGTTTTGCCAATTACATCAGCATTTGTCTTAATACAAAATCTCTTTATCCCATATTGAAAGACCAACATGGAGCTCTTCCTGAAAGTCATGCAGATCTGGAGAGTAAGAGACTACATCATCATCAGTGTGAAAACAGAATAAGCAAAGTAGCAGGCAATGTAATCCAGACAGATACGGATGGATAACAAATTCTGAGACTGAAAAGAACCAGATCTTTTACAATACGGACAAAAGCATCACATTTTATGAAGATCATGAGAAATGTTAATGCATACACAGCCTTTGAATTTTTAGCTCCAGACTGTAAAGCAACTCTTCTTGGAAAAATGTAAACTATTTGCATATTCTTCTTTTGGTATTTGAACAACTGCTTGTCAGTGACCAGATGGAGTTCCACTTTCCTAAACCAAACATTTTTGATGTTCTGTTGCAAGCTGTCTTAGGCAGGCAAAATTTAAATAATCATCTTCAGGAGTGAAAAAATACAGTTTTCTTCAAGATGGATGTTTGATTTAGGAACTTCCTTTTGAATGTAGGAAATGACAATTTTGTACTTTGAAAAGTCAACTAAGGTCAAGATTAATATAAATACATTAATTAGTTTGTTGATATCATGAATGCTTTTCTTGTCATCCCACTGATGAATGAGAGAATTTGCATCTCAGCAGGTAAACATATCTGATACTTCCTTAATCTACTGTACAGCATTTGCTATAGCCAAAAATAAGAAACAGAGTGGAATAGAGAATCAAAATTATTTAGAAAACAAATTACTAGTTACAAAGGAATATGGATGAAGAATCACTTTAAAAATAACATATATTCTGGACTGATGTATTCCATAAACATTTTTTTTGTTAATAAAAGCCTCCAGGGAACAAATACTTATTTCATATGCTTTCCATTCTGCTTGAGTAATTTTAGATTTCCACTGTAGCTCTGCCTTTTATTTCTTTCTGTTTTCCTTGCCTTGGTTAGATTAGAGAGGTAGGGTGTTAATGGGGTACTTGATGAAGATTGAAGACCTATTTTCTCCCCCCTTGGAGACCAGCCTGATTTGAACAAATCGAGGAGAGTGAAACCGTCTCTTCACGTCCTTGGGAAAGAGCCTTTTCCATTTCAATACTTCCAGCTTTCAGACATGGTCCCCTTCATTCACAAAGAAAGAAAAGGTGCCAGCACAAGAAGGTTCTGAATAATTTCATAGAATGTCAGCGGGGCTGCAAAAGCTCCCTTTCAACCTCCTTTATGGTTGGTGAACATGTGAATGTGAGGTGGATCCAGGAGGGGAATGCGGGGAATGAGGTGCTTGCAGCTCCTGTCCCAGAAACAAGCTACTGTCCACCAGTCCCCACCTCTGTTGTTGCTACTTCCTTACTGCTCTCGTCCTTGTGGGTACTGTTTTGTGCTGGGCACTCAAAATGCACACAGTGAAACACCTGTAAAGAACAAAAAATGAAGATAAAGCAAAGCAAATTAATGCTGGCAAAAGCATGAGCAAAGTAAGATGAACTCTATATGGAAGTCTATATGGAAGTCTGCCGGCCAGATCAGTGACAAAGTAATTAGTCAAAATAGAATGTTTCATTATGAGATCAAAAACATTTACTCATGGGCAATAAACATTAGACAGGGACAACAATGGAGCAAGAGAAGGCCTTCAAATTATACCAACCTTCACATATGGCACTAAAAATCAGAAAGATGTTTCCAAAGCAGATTGGGAAATTTGTACATTTTTTTTTTCTTTTCCAAGTAGCAGAAATACCTAGTACCTGCTACTGGATAATAACAACAATTATATTAATTATCTTAAACACATGTTATGATCTAATTACTTCCTCAAAAGGCTGAATGTTCATGCACACTAGAAATGAAATTTAAATCATTACCAACATGATTCTATTTCAAGATTGCCCTCTGCTGTAATAACAATGGCAGCTCTACAGACATGTCCTGGAGTATGCAGAAAGGCATTCAGAGTGTCCAAGGTGGCTGCTGCTTCATCAGATGAAATATTCCATTTGAAACTGTGATCATTTTCTGATGATTCAAACAATACTTGGGACCAGTGTACAGGTGACTATATCTTAGAGTAAGAGGACCATGTGCTTAAGCATTTTTTCCAATTTATTTTCTACTTTACTTACTTCTACTTGTTCTTGAAGAGCCTGGGAGGAGAAGGGGGAGGAACTCTTTAAAATTGTTATAAAACTTCTTTCCATATGATTTCTCATTGCTATGAATTGCACAGCTTTGCCACATACGAAACATAAATATTTTCTTACACTGCTTTAAAATTTGCTGTTTTCCCATGCATTGTAGCTTTGAAGCTAAATCTTGATGAATATTAAATCCTGAATTTTAAACTTATTAACTTGTCTTAACTTTGTATACTTTTATGACATCTTCTATTACTCTTCTTGCAAGTAGATCACAGTTTTAAATCTCTTCTCACAAACAAAGGTAATCTCTTATAATCTTAACTGCCCTTTCCCAGACCCTTTCAAGTTAATATGGGCAAAATCAAATACATAAACAAGACATGGATATACTACATACTCATACAAGACTACAGAATATAACATTTTCTATCTTTTCTTCAATACAACCTAAAATCCTATTATTCTTTTTGACCATCGCTGCTCAAGTGAACACTGAGCAGCCATCTGCACTGACATGTTTGCAGCAGCCCCAGGTCTTTTTTGAGGATGAAGCTAGCTAATTCAAATTCTGACAGCATACATAAAATGAATTTAAAAAATCTTCAGTCACTGCTTGTTTTTTTTTCAATCCCCATTATATTTTCTTGTGCCCCTCAGTGTAAGGTTTTTATGCAGATACATAGCAATACATGCTTCTATTTCTATATATACACTCCTGCTCATATAAAGATGTACC
>WEIT01000028.1:1728-23585 GCA_013389985.1 Dryoscopus gambensis
TTGTCTATACATAGGAAGGGCAGCACTAACTTCAAATAAGCAAAAAATTTCCTTACCCTCCTTAACATTATCATCCATTGTTCAACTCCTTCTCAAATTAATTTTAACTATTTGATGGTTTAAGATAGATGAAAAAATGGCAAAAAGTTCCTCCAGTCCTCTGAGTCTGGGCCCAACAAGGAAGTATAAATAATTTCATTATCCTAAACCAGCCTGTCTGACTTTTAGCACTCCAGAAACATCTACAAATGCAGTAGAGGGAAGGAGGATGAGGTGGTGACAGTGAACTTTGTAAAGNTGAACTTTGTAAAGATTTTGGCAAGCATTATAATGGAGAAGGAAGATGAGTGTACAGAGCAGGTAACTTTTTCCATCTGACAACTGACACAGAAAGACTCCATGCTACAAAGTGACCTCCCCTTGATTTCCTCTCTCTTCCTTTCTCACCCTTCTCTATCTGTAATTTGGTCATTCCCACCATCTGTTAAAGTGGGCAGAATGGTGATAACAGCTGATCAACAACCTCCCTGCAGCTTCCAGGCAGATACTGCTTATGCAGCCAAAACCAGTTCAAGTATTTGTTCAAACAATGGCAATAAATTTCATTTATTAATTTCAGCTGAATGCTTAGCACAGATTTTGAAGTCATTTGTGGGACTCTTAAACTAATTGTTCAGATTTTACACTATAGATCATAACTGTGTACTCCATCTTTGTACCAAGGACATAAAAACTTTGAAAAGTGTATTAGAATTCTAACCTCATTGCATTAACCTACTTATTCTTTATAAGCACAAATTAAAGACTGTCTATTGAAATTCCAACAGTGAAAGACTTATCAAATAAATTAAAACTAAATTTCATCTCTTCAGAAAGGATCTATATGAGAGATACCCTAATTTCAAACTGCATTTACATCATCTATGTGTTGATGCAGTTCCATTAACTTCCATTTATTTTTCTGAAATTTTAGCCATTTCAGAGAAAAAGCAAAAAAAGTTCAGAGTTTATACAAAAAGGGAAATTAATTGACAATCACCTGGAAAATGTTTTCACATTGCAAATTCTCACTTTTTCATTCAAGACAATGTCAAAAATCACAGTGACAGCATAGTAAAGTTTCAAGACGTGGGGAGGAAGCAACTATTTCTTCTTCTAGTAAATTATATATTTATTTGCATGCATATTCATCTCAGTTTTGCTCTCTAACCAGACCTAAAGATTTGTAAGCAGCCCTTGACTTAATTTGTCCATAGTTTTTTTTAATTTTTTTTTTATTTTTAACAGTCAGTTTGAGTGTTAAATTTGGATACTTCTCAATACAAAGAAAAGTCCTTTTAATTGCACAGATGTTATACCTTGAACTGGGATTTTTTTCATATTTTTAGGATTTGTGAAGAATTGAAGTAGGGAGGACAGGACTAGTAAAGGTAAATATTGTCTGTGCATTCATCTAATTGCAAATTTTAAGTAAATATCAGGAGAAATAAGCTACAACCCTGAAAGCTCAAGTTGTAACCTCCATGTTATATAATTTCCAACAGATATATTTGCTAAGAAGAGTGGAAGTGGTTTTTAAGCTTTGGGAAACCAATCAAGTTGTCTTGCAAATCTGCAGGACTTAATATAGGTTTAAGGAATTCATAATCCATCAAAGTTAAGCTTACTTTCCTACATGTCGTAATTTCAGTTCATGCCACACTGGAAGTTATATACTTCTCTGAAACCATCAAACACAATTCTGCAATGCTTCTATAGTGCTTCAAAGATCATATTTAACTCAGAATAATGCAAACACAGCCATTTCTTTAGATACTAATTTTAACGTAAGCACTATAAATCCATTTACAGGGTAAATTATTAAACATTCTAAATTCAGATCACATCTGATACCACTTCCACTGACTGACCAGGTAGGTGTTTGGCTGTTTAAAAGAACAGGAAAACATAAATCACTTATCTTCCTAAATTGTTATGTATCATGGGATTAACTCCTTAAAACACATTTCTGAACCTGATACTTTAGTCAAGTAATTTTAAAATGCTCTCCACATAAGGCCCTGAAGCTTCAATACCTTTGCATTTCCTTAATTTTTTTCAAGGAGTGAATATATTGTCTCCTAGCGAATGGAAACTGTCAATATCACAATATGATAGCATTCAAACATTTGTTATCTGCAAATGCAGAACATCTGCTATTTTGTCACTTAGCAACAACACTATGCAATAGTTTTGCCCTCTCTGCTCCCCCCTTCATTATTATGCAAAATACATTCAGGACAAGAAATGCTTGGAGAAAAATTGTTCCAGCACTGAGATATTTTGACACAAAAATCTTTTCTCATCAAAGATGAAAAGCACCTTGTCATTCATTTCTAATTACAGCCTTCGTTCTGTCAGTACAGAAGGACGCCAACTCCCCGTGGTGATGTCATACACTGACATTTACAAAACTACATTGGACTTTGCCTCCTCTTGGTGTTTGCCAAAATCAGTCAGTGCCAGCACCGATATACGCTGATAAAAGGAATTTAAGCTTATGAGAGTTAATTGTGTTTAAAGTCAAGGAAACTGCATTATGTGTTCTGATATTAATAGGTGCTGAATCATCTAAAACAATGGAAAAAACTTCATTTCATATTCCTATTCTGAGATGCTAAGACATTAAACTGCAATGACAACAGAGATTTCACACTCTAAGAATTAATTTGAATAGATGTAAACTTATTAAAGATTAAAATGAACTATTTAGTGTTCTGCAATTAGTGTTAACATCCAGGCTAAAACTACCAGAGGGGAAATACCAGAATGGAAGTGGCAACCATGTGAGAATGTAAAGCCTCTGAGAAATTCTAATCCTGGCCAAAACAGCATTAGAGAGTCTAATTCAGACTAATGATGAAGCCATATTAGCATAAATCAGAAAAAGAGATAAATAAATCCCCCTGATTAGTTTTACTTAACATAAAGTCACTTATTAATTTTCTGAAAGTAATAGAAAATACTTGTAATTGTATGAATCTAAGCTAGAAGTTTATTTTACATCTTATTAGGAATTATTTACAGCTGTCAAGATAACCAGAGTAACAAGAAATGTTTTGCTCTTGACATAATTGTCCAATAGGCATTCTTGATAATTTCAAGACCTTGTAATTAAGAAATCCAGCTATGGAATTATTGTAGGATCTCCAAGTTAATAATGAACCCAGAACAGATATGGAACCTATTTAAGTAACTTATGGTTAATATATTTTCACAGAATCATAGAATACATGTTGGAAGGGACCTCAAGGTCCAACCTTTCTTGGAAAAATCATGGTCTAGACAAAAAGCCCTAGCACTCTGTCCAGCTGAATCTTAAAATTATCCATTGTTGGGGAATCCACCACCTCCTTAGGAATGGCTTACTCTTCTTATTTTTAAAAAATGTTCTTCTTGTGTCCAATTGGAAACTCCCCAGGAGATAGTAATCTTTAATGTTAAGGAAGAGACTTTTCTCAAGGAGAGCATGAGATATTAACACTTAATCCTAGAGTATGCATGTCTGTACAGAATACTTTGCTTTCAAAAAACAAAAGCATTAGTGTTTTGTTAAATGGCATTTAATAAAGGGCAAAAATGAGTTTTTCACCAAGGTAGTAATATTAAAGTTTCTACTCTGATTCTTTTGTAATTTTTTTTTGTTTTGGGTTTTTTCCACTTAATTGCATCAAAACAAAAGGTGAATAAAAATTTCTAATGGATTGTAGAGCTTTTCAGGTTTTTTCTGTTTGTTGTTTTGTATTTTTTTTCACTGAACAGTGCAATTTCCTGTACATCACACAAATTAATGTATACTTTTGCTGAAAACTCTATGACAGTAACAGGATCCCTGAAGGACTTGAACTTAAGCTCAATGATCCTTATGGGTCCCTTCCCTTGGGAAAACCTATTCCGAAGACTATGAAGGCATAACCTTGAAAGAAAAATAAAAAGTGGGGCAAAATCAAATGTCTATTGAAGAATCACATTTTTAATCCTTCTGATTACACTTTCTAGCTAAATATTCTTGCTGCAACAAGAAAATCAATCTAAAATGTACAAAACATATTGAATCTGTTTCATGGGTGATGATCTCTAGAAATGGCACTGAACAAGTCCTATTTTATTATACAGAAGTTCCTGGGAGTTTTTTTAATAAATATATATATACACATAAATACTCTCAAGTGTCTGACTTATCATATAAACCTCCCTTATTAGATGGATATCAGATTGTTTATATAATAGAACGTAATATATATATAAGTACCACAAAACAGCTTGGTTACTACTGCCAACTTGTATATTGTGGACAACTGCATGTAATTCAAGGGTTGTGTTTTATTTGGGTTTTTTTTAATTAGTATTCTGCAGTTTTATTACATTCCTTCCACAGACCATTCCTTAGGCAAAGAAAGATTTGAGGTTCTGCAGTGTAGGTGTGTGTCCTTGTTGAACAGTCACCTCTAGAGTGGTCAAGCAGATCAACACTCCTGCACAGTTTAGTGTCATCTGGGGTCTGCTTGAGGGGGCACTCAATCCTCTTGTCCAAGTCACTGATAAAGATATTAAACATGACTGGCCCCAATACTGAGCCCTGGGGAACCCCATTGTTGACCTGCCACTAGCTGGATATAGCACCATTCACCACCACTCTCTGCACCCAGCCATCCAGCCAGATTTGAACCCAGTGAGGAGTGGGCTTGTCCAAGCCATGGACAGCTGCCAGCTTTTCCAGGAGAATGTTGTGGGAGACAGTATCAAAGACTTTACTGAAGTCCAGGTAGGCAACATCCACAGCCTAGCGCACAGAGCCACATCTGTCCTGTCTGAGGAGCTTGTAGCCATCCATTGAAGCACTCCAGTCACAAGTCATTCCACCATGTTTGTGTTATGGTGACTATGTCCCAGCTTTCCTGCTGCATAACGGCTTTCAGCTCCTCCTCTTTATTGCCCGTGCTGCATGTAGATGAACTTCTGCTGGGCTGTCAGCCTAACTCCCAACAATGGCCTGTCATCCATGGTTCATCTCTAGTCAACTTGATCTTATCCCCTTTCCCCTTCTTCCTTCAAACCTAATTTAAAGCCCTCTCTGTCATCCCGGCCAACCCATGGGCTACAGTCCTTTTCCCCCCTTTAAACAGGTGAATCCTATCTGTGTCCAGCAGGCCTGGTGCCGTGTAAACATGTCCACGATCACAAAAACCAAAATTCCACCAATGGACCAGTCTTTAAGCCATGTGTTGATCAGGTGGGTTCTTTTTCTTGACATTCTTCTTTCCTATCAAAGTGATTGAAGAAAAGACCACCTGTGCTCCTGTCTCTTCAACCAGTCATCCCAGTGCCATGAAATTCTTTTGATTGCCCTGGACTTCTCAGCGTTTTCACTGCTCACCTGGACAACCAGAATTTGGTAATAATCAGAGAGCTAAATCAGTCCAGGGAGTCTCCTAGTACTAGACACAAGATTCCACAAACACAGATCAGTCTACCCATGTCACATATATCTGATGCATATATGAAAGAAAACCATCGTTGAGATTCATACAAACTGTAGCAGTTGTGAACAAACAGCACTCACTAACCATGAATGGTGCAAACAGCAGTGAAAATAACTTTACAGTGAAAATACAGTTTTATTATCTTACAACACTGATTCTGGTTTGTGAGTATAAATGCATTGCATTGATTTCTAATCTTTGCAAACAAGCAACTCAACTGAGTTACAAGACATTTCATTTTAAAAATAAACACAGTTATTGCATTATTAAAATCTTAAGCTATTCCCAGCACTTCTATTTTCCCAGTGCTAACCATTTGAAAAGCTGTATTAAATAGACTTCTTGCAATTTAAACTTCTAACAAATGCCCAAAAGGCACTAGGTACTAGAACTTCTTAAATAAAAGTATCATGATTTTTTAATTAGTTTTGTTAAAAAAAAGGCTCCCAGAAGAAATGTCTATTGCATCTCTAACTCAGCTGTGGTGACAAGTTCCAAGACATACATAACAATTTTATTTCTCACCCAACATAATCAATAGTGGTCATGAATTCCAGGGTAAACAATCTCTTGTTGCAAGGGTTACAAAGCTGTTCAGCACAGATAGCAATACAGGAAATGGAAACCTATCAACCAGAACTAATGTAAGACAGTGAATTCCCTTTTCCACCTCCATAAATTGACACCTGGCTTTCAAACTCTTCTAAGATAAATTATAAATCACGGTACATGTTATTCTAGGAGGTGAAATAAGGGTATGGATTACTTTAGGAAGAGAAAGGGACTTCAGGAAAAATTCCTGAGAAAAACCTGTCATGAACCCAGGCATATATTTTGGGTTTTGCACTAAAGCAGCAATCAGCATAACTCAAATACATGACACTTATCTAAACTTTTCATAGCGTTAAGGCTCTGAAGCCAGGTACCTTTGTGTGCTATGTAAGAAAACAGGCATATCTATGGCAGATTCGGGCCAAAAACTAAGCTCTTTAAGGGTTACTTTAACTAATGCAATCCTGGTAAAGAGAATTAACTCTTCTTCTAATAGATAAGGCATTCAAATAGCCTGTGGAAATGTCAAATTTTGCTCCTAATATTACGGTACTAAAGGAGGCACCACTGCATTACATCAGGCCATAATTCTTGTTACTGATCTAAATTTGTCTTCTCTATTGGACAAGATCCAAATCCTGAGTGGGTTTTGAGGCATAGAGGAATGAAGAAACAGTGGTGTGTTTGCCTAAATTAGAACGCTAGAGAAAAAAAAGAAACATTAACTAAATAAACCAAGTGAAATTAGCTCCATGATTAAGTGGAAGCTAAATGGAAAGGAGAACTGAACAGTAAATAGCCCTGTGAGGAAGGACTTAAGAGTACTGGTGGATGAGAAACCGGACATGACCCAGCAATGTGCACTTGCAGCCCAGAAAGCGAACCATGTCCTGGGCTGCATCCAAAGCAGTGTGGCCAGCAGGTCAGGAGAGGTGGTTCTGACCCTCTGCTCTGCTCTGCTCTGTTCTGGTGAGACCTCATCTGATGTACTGTGTCCTACTCAGGAAAGACCTGGACCTGCTATAGTGAGTCCAGAGGAGGGCTGAAGCACCTCTCCTATGAAGACAGGCTGAGAGAGTTGGGGTTGTTCAACCTGATCCAATGTTGTTTTATGAATGTTGCTTGGCAATTATTTCATTTGAATTGCTATTGTTTTGCTCTGCTATATCTAAAAGAGAATTTGTACTAGAGGAGATGAAATGAAGATACCTTCCACAAGTCCAAGTAGACTCTGAATTTCCTAAGGGATAAAGACCGTTGAAACAAAGTAAAGTTTATAAGCATTTGCTTTTTCAAAACTTGTCAGATTAAAAGCTCTTACATAACTCTGCTAATATAGAAAAATCTGGACACATTACTTGCTCTTCAATGCTCTTAGTGACATTAACCTACTACAATTTTAATTTGCAGTTCAAAACAGAATTATATTTGATTAACTTAATTAATATTTTATTCATTTTTAAAGGCAATTTTAGATATAAGAAGGTTGGTATTAGTTACATACAGTAATTTTAAAGTCATCTGCAGTGTTTTAAAGGTGCTGTAAGTCTGTAGCCGCTAAAAATTAAAAAAAAAAAAACCAATAAATTTCAGAAACTGAAAAATGTGCAAATGAATGAACACTGGGTTTCAATTCAGTGCAGTCATTAGCGTTGACTATCTATCTACTGTCTGGTTTTTTGTTGTTTTTTGTTGTTTTATTTTTAAAATTAAATTAAAATCTTCTTTTGAAAACATAAGGATTTAAATTTTCGAAATGTATGTTGGTAGCTCTATTTAATTTCTTGTTGGGTCCAAATCTTCAAATCCCTTGTCAAACAAGCTATTCACATGTATTAAAGAAAAAATGTACTAAATTGAACTCAGAATTTTTTTATTATTATTATTCATATGAAAACCTTTCCTAGATATTTATTACTCTATTCTTGAGCTAAATCCAATTACATTTACAATGTATGGCATGTTTCAGTATTTGACAGGAAAAAAAAATTGCTGACAAAGAAACAGAAAATAAATAAAGCGCTGTCTCACATCTCAAAGCACAAGTGACATTAAATACCAATTCCATTCCAGAGTAAATGCATTTGATTAGCACAACGACTTAAAGGAATGATTTGTTTTGCAAGATGCAGTAAATCTGCCATTTATTCACGTATTGGTAATCACTCTAGCTCAATTGCATAAAGAACACAGAATTTAGAGGAAAGATAAGCAAATGCAAATTGATTATCACAAGGTAAATACACTCTAATGAATTCTCTATCCTATGTAAGCAACATTATCCCCATCACTCTACTTTGATCTTAAACCAGAGAATATAGTCACATAGATGCTTAAGACTGACTTTAAGTCAAAACATTTACAGAACAAACTTTTAAACTTCTCCTATGAGACCCTAAGAGACTCTCTAGTACCCAATCAATATGTGCTGCTTCTTCTTTCCTGTCTACAGTGTTGCAGTTACCTCCACACTCGCTTCCATCAGGTTCAGAGCCCTCCAAAAAAACTGCCTACACCATTCAGCTCCCTGACTTTGTAGGCTCTTCTCTTCCTTGCAGGGTTGTCACGGTTTAGCATAGCTTGTTTTTAGTTAAGGAGAAATTCACCAGCCTTGGAAGTGATTTTTTTTTTGTGAGGAGCTGCTGATAGCTTGCTCCAGACCCAACAAAACCAATCAGCTGGCTAGTTTGAATATTGACAACTCTGTTAAGCCACTTAAGAAAGTTTGACACGCCTCTGTGAACCACATTTAAGTACGAACAAACCCCGGGAAAGCTCTTTTGCTTCTGGCTTTTGGACAGGTAACTGGGGGGCCTGTGCGGCCTGTTGGGGCCGGGATGGTCCCTGCTCTGTGCGGCCCGGCCAGGCCGGCCCGCGGCGCTGTTCGGCTGAGATCTCGGCTGCTCCTGCTCCTTTGGAACAGCCTCCCCTAGTGCAGCTAGCAAAATGAAATCCTACACTGAAATGAACTCTGGCCGCCGCCCGGCAGTGACCAACAGTGAGAGACAAATTTCTTGATGCAAGGTCCGGGCAAGAGTAACTCTTTCAGCACTGTAAAATTCCCCAGAACCAATGAAACCTACGGACATCAATCCTCTTCTGAGTCAGAGGAAAGGAAAAGGTGAAGGCACGTGAAGAAAACACCATAGAGACACCAAGATCAGTGAAGAAGGAAAAGCCGAAGCCCAGAGAGAGGAGAAAGAGAAGATGATTCAAACCTAGGAGCTGAAATTCTTTTGTAAGGCTGTGGTGATTGACTGTGATACATCAGAATACCCCTGTAATTTATAAAAAGCAGGGGAGGTGGAGCGTTCAAACCACGAGCATGAGCAAAGGCACCTGTGCTGAAACAAGCAAATGTTGAAGTAGCTGTGATCTAATGAGAAGCTTGAACAGAAAGAGATGAGAGTGATGAAGACCTTTGCTCCCAGGGAAGAAGACCTCTGTTCCCAAAGATGAAGATTATTCCAGAGATGGCTGAAGAGAACCTTTGCTTCTGAACAGCTCATCCTTAAAATGCTACCCCATTAGCTAAAGACTGAACCCTCAAAAACAGTTGTAGAGAAAGCTTTAAGACAAGGGAAGGGTCTTTCACATTGCTATTTCCATTTCCAGATTTCCATTTTCTGGGCGGCTGATTTGCTGTGACATTGATGCCATGGGAGAACTGTTTCTTGTGGAGAAGCCTCCATGGCATGGCAAGAGAGACTCCTCTCCCTAAGTGAACTGAAGAAAGACTATTATAGAGATGGTAAACTGACTGAAAAAATCCCAAGTTTTGTCTCTTTAGCTGTCAGTAGGAAAAGAAAGAAGAGGTAGAGAGAGGAGAAGTGTTCTGAAGGTTTATTCTGACTTTTGGTTTTTTTCTTTTACTTCTGTTAATAAAGCTTTCTTTATATTCTTTAAAGTTTTGAGCCTACTTTGCTTTCTCCTAATCCTTATCTCACAGAAGGAAAATAAGTAAGTAGTGGATGCGAACTAAACCACTACACTAAAATTGTGTTTCCACTCGGTTACAAACTGAACCTTCTACAAGGGTAGAAACTAAAATCTCGTAGAGAAGTAGCAGAAGAGAGTAACAGACAAGCGGGATTGCTCTCAGTCGGGGTGCTCACACGTTCCACTTACCAGAGAAAACGGTAGCTGGGAAAGTGGTAATGGGACTGAACGTCATGTGAATTACCCAGCACAGCCTGAGCGCCTGTTTGCCCAAACGCTGACAGCCCTAGAGGGGAAGATGCCAGGAACTGCTAGATTAAATTGTAGACAAGGGAATTACAAAGGAGGTGAGCTTGAAAAGAAGGACAAAAAGACCATGGCAGTTTGAGAATGCCGGAACCACCCTAACAGCGTTGCAATCTCTGCCTGGGGCTGGCTGAGCATCCTTTGGGGCCACAGGGAGTCAACTGCAGTCTAGCAATACAGATTGCGACACAGGAACCACACCTCATGTGTGCACCCATGGAAGCTGGATGGGCTGATAGGGTGTGGGCAAAGCTAGAGCATACAGGCAGTTGTCTCAATGTATCAAATTCCCACTTCTGAAAATTAGTTATAAAAGGCTGTTTAGAAATTTGAAGGGGTTTCTTACAATTTTATATATGTCCAGCATTGTGGTTTATCTTCTGTATTGTGGATACTGATCCTGAATATATGGTCCATTGATTGTTGGTTAATTGTAAGTCATTAATAAATCAATAGCCACTTGGAACCAGGTTTGATATAAACCCCTATGAACTGAGCAGTTTTTATGTCCAACATTGTTAGTGACTTCATGCTCAAAAAGTGTGTCTTTGAACAAGGTTTAAACATATAGCAGAGAAGGAACATTCAGGAGTCAGAAAAGGGAGAATATTTTATAACCCAATGTTAAACAGAAGCTTTCACTAGTGGACTGAATTGTGGCAAGAGAGTAAAGGTTGTTGAAATCAGAATAATGCAATAAAAGTGACAAATAGAACTATGTAGTGATAGATATATAGTATGGCTGGGTCAGAAGGTGACTACAGCCTTGACCATACAGGTATAGTCCCTCAAAGTAAGTGAAGGCTCTAACAGCTAAAGATTCAAATTTCAACAGTTGATTGAGGTATGTCAGTTTGGAGTAACTGCTCTTTGAAGAAAATCCAAGTGGTGAGAAAACGTTTTTGTAATGAGAACTGTGAAGTTCTCTTTTGCTGACTACGAGGATGCAATTTCTTCAGTACTTTGTATTAAAAGACATACATGATAAGGGTTAAATACATAATACAAACAGCACATACCCTAAATAACAGTATTTCACACTCAACCCAGATTGTATTTGTTAAGTTTGACAGAGTTAGAACATGAAATACTGTTATACATTCTCTGTATACCCTATTTTGCAAAACCTTAAGAAGATGACTTCCAAAACATGACACTGTAGTGTTGCCAAATGAAGTTTAATGTGTAATATTTGGCCAATTCATCCCAACTAGGCATCCCAGGTTCCTTTTATTGACAGATACCCTCAGGATGATTTAGATGTTGGTTGAACTGAATTACCTTCTGCTATTTCTTTTTACTCATTGCAAACAGAGACTCAGTAATGAAGCTCAAAGCCAAATGCCTTAGGCATGCGGTGAAGTATATGGAAGAAGAGCGACTTCATTTTCAAGATTTTCTTTTTAAAAATTAGTATCTTAGACTGGCTGCTTCACAAATGACAAGTTTTTATAAGCAAAGTTAACTATACATAAATCATGATCTCTAATTCATGCATGAATTTCTAACCTTGTACAACAGAATTTGAAAAATGCACACTCACTTGTGAAAAGTGTATTTTTCTACCATGTAAAATGTATATGTTATCAGCTAAAAAGACACTAGTGCATATTAACCTGTTAATTCCATTTCTAAGATTGGTAGAGTTGCATTTATTTTAATGTGCAAATTCCAGATTCTCATGTAGCTGAACATTCATTTGTCTGGAAGACTGAATTTATGTGGGCACTAATTTGTTATGGAAAATGAATACACTATGCAAGAAAAACACACATTTCTTCTATATATGCCAAATTATTTTTAAATTTAGCAACATGACTGATTACTTATGTATGACAATTACCATGTTTTAAAACAGGGTAATTTTATAGTTACTTATACTGAGGTCTTAAGAATGATTAATATTTTATTTGTTTCTATCATAAAAATCTATACAGAGAAAAAGAATTTATACTGGTAGATTTCATACAAGTACAAAAATATTAAAGAAAAACATTTGGGTTTTAAATGAAGCAATTTTTCATCCCCAGTTGAATTATTACTCTTTTGCTGTGTTCACAAACAAGCTTCTTGTACAAATTATGATTTACATATGGGAATTCTAATAATGCTGATGACTTGGTATAAACTCAGTAGGATAATCGTATATGCTCATTTTTCTTTCTACAAAAGGAAAAATAAAAATAAACAATAAAACCAATGTTTAAAAATCTCTTATTCTTCTGTTGCTTAAATATATATTTCATAGGAAAAGCAAAGGCAGAAGTGGCAGTTCAAGAATAGTTCCTAATAATACAGTACAATTCTCACACAATCCCTTAGATTTCCTGTATCGCATAGATGGTTATTTGGTCAGCAGTTACACTACCATGATCTCTATGCTATGGATTTTACTTAGCTCTTAAAAGAAGAGAAGTGGACAGCGTTGGCCGCTTGGAGTTGTTCAGCTACGATACGAGTCTCATTTTGTTGTCGGTTTGGAGGTTGTTTTGCATATATATATATATATATGTTGATGCAATGTTAAGAAATTAACATATTTGTTTGTCCTATTCCTATTTATCTTTTGTGCTTTTGTGCTTTGGTCCCCACATCATTCTAGTGATTAAAAAGGTTGCAATGTGTGTCATGACTTCTCTTTGCTCAATGGTTTGGGAGATTATTTGACTGGCACCACTGTGTATCTTTTTTCAGTTTATCTTTACAAAGTATTTATAGTGAGTCACTTGTTTCCCTATTAACATGATGTTCTCAGTCATTCTGTGAGCTCTGTTGCATTTGTCAACAGATAATGAATGTTCATTTAACAACTGATACTGCTTTAATTAGATCCTCTTCTGACGGTTTTCTGCCACCCTTCCTTTCCTACTCCACTCCTGGATCCTAAAATGGATTTTATCTAAGAAGGGAAAATTCCAATTGTGGTGGTAATTTTTGACTGATGAATGAGCTCTCACGGAGGGCAAGAAGGCTCAACTACAAGGAGTTAAGCTGTCTGAAAGTAGGGATGCCTGAGACAGGAGGTCACTTTGCAAAGGAGTGAAGCATTTCTGAGTGCCGAGATAAGCAACAGCCACAGCATTATCCTGCAGCCATCCTGGAATGAGAGTGCTTAGGAGCCATGTTTGGCAGCAGAGGTGGACTGGAGGATGGACCCAAGGGTGGTCTGAAGTGCCCCATACCACTGGTCTTGGGACTGGTGCTGGTGCAAAGGTATATAAGGATTCTGCTTGCGATGTGTCTTTGCAGACTCAATGCAGAGTTGCATATTGCAGTAGGACTCAGCACACTGCATTGTTCATTACCTTTTTTTTTAATATATATTTGAGCACAAATGTGTTTAATTTGCCTCAAGGCATACCATGAAAATTCCCCAAGAGCTAGCAAACTGATTAGTCACTCTAGAGTTTTAAAGAGTTTGGCTTGTTCATTTTTTGTGCTTGGTTTTTCACTTTTTTTGGTTCATTGGTTTGCTTTGGGTTTGGTTGGGGTTTTTTTGGTAGTATATTTTATACAGCAACACAAGGAGGGATATTCTGCACCTTCTATTTCCATGCTATCTCACATTTTCTGGCTTTTCTTTAATCCATATCTCTACTCAGTTCAAATTAACTTTGAAGTAATTTTTGCTTTTTTTACTGAAAGCTAATGTGCTCACTCTAAATTCCCTGTAGTAGCAATAGACATTTGTCTTTGAAAAGAATACACATATAGAATTTTTATAGGATTCTACTTTTCAGACAGACTGTATGCTGTTCTTCAAATTTCAGTAAATGTCATGGACATATGCAACCCTTGGCACTACTGGAAGTTTTGCTATTAACTACAGTGGGATTTGAACTAGGTTTTCAGTTGGTGGTTTTATTGACTTTCTACTTTCAAGGTCTTTTATAACATGAAAACTAGTAATTCAGATTTTCAGCTAAATTGCCTGTTCCACCTTTCCTCCTATTCTAACAATTTGGATCAAAGATTCTGTTTCTACAAATAATTATATAATTAGCCTGTAAAGTATTTAAGATTCTTCGTAAGTATTTTTATTAGATTGGTCATTGAAATAGGAGAGTTAGATCAGTTGTTTTATCAACCGAAAAAGAAACAGAGAAATTGAAAAACTGTGGTTTGTAGCTACACTGTAATGAGAAAAGCACAGTGCTAACTTTACTATATTACTTACAATCTCTTGAGTTCCTTCTCAGCAGTAACTATGTATTTCCTGCAAGCAGAATTACTCATGGGACATAACAAACAGATTTTCATATAACTGCATATGCTGGCTGGGACTTGAACCCAGCTGGAAATGTTTCTGAGTCTCTAAATTATAGAGAATAGTTTTTGTACTTCTATAGTTTCTGTCCAGGGATTATTGTCCTCATCAAAGGGAGTTCCTTTCCCACCTCTCTTCAAAGTTAAATAATTTTCATTAGTGTATGATTTACAGAGTAAAGGAGATTTTTAATGAACTAAAATCCATTTCATTTTTATTTTATGACTCACTTCATTTATCTTAATAAATACTATGAATTAATTTTCATCAAGTCTGTGAAATAAACAATTCCTGCATATAGTAAAAATGGCAATGTTCAGTGATGGGCAAGCTGAATCAAATAAATAGCACTGAAGGTTCTCTACCCCAAATATCAACTTAGCTTTCAGTTTTAAACTCAAGAAGACAATGAGGCAATTCTTTTTTTACTAATCTGTGGATAATAGGAGAGAGAGCTACTTGAAGATTTGCCTAACAAAAATAGTTAAATGAGATCTATGGATCTATCTTGAAAACTGAACACATCTCCTTAAGCACATGTTAATTATAAAAAACACGTGCTATATTAAAAGAAAAAGAGAGCAGTAATTGGTTTTGTAAATGACCTTGTATAGCAATACACATGAATTCTTAATAGGTGGGACCAGTATGGATACATCAAAGTACTGCAGGTACAACGAAGTGCTCAGAGGATAGCCTTGAATGTGAGCTCAGAGACCATTTATGGAGTTTACATAGTCAGTGTTATCTTTGCTGAAATGCCAAAAAAACACCGGAAAAGATGGAAGATTTACCTAAAGAAGAGCTATATCCACCACATTTGTATCTTTTGCAACTGGTTCACAATAAGATGTTATTTCTATAAGGAATCAGGTAAGGGACTTTGTATGAAAAGAATATATTTTCCTATGCTGCAGAGTCCAGCCAATCATGCTAATGAAGATGCATCCAGCTTGTATGAAGAAACTGTGATATCCCACTTCCTTTCTTTTCCTAAAATTGGAAAAAAAAAAATCTTTCTCTTTGAAAAAATAAAACAAGTATTTACCTCATATTCACTATGGAAAGCTGAACAAAGTTTTCTCTGTTTGAAGTGAGTTTTGCTATGGAACTGCTGACACTTGCCGGTGCCATTCTGTTTCCCTTCTACTTGTTCTTAGGATGCCTTGAAACCTTATATGTTTCTGCAAACCAAGGGCTTCAGTTTAAACTAATTTGGATTGAAGGATTTTCAGTGTCATATTTTGAAAGTGGAATTTTGCTGCATAAAACATCTGAAACACTAACTAGGATTACCGTTACAAAATTTAGATGTTGCATTTTACTTGCTAGAAATAGTTGTTTACCTAGATTTGTTTTTATACTGCCTGGCGCTCACAAACAATTCAAGCATATATTCTGTAAAAGATTCTTTGCACTTTAAATAAGTTAACATATCACTTTTATTCACTTACTTTATGAAAAAGTTATGCTGATGTTTATTTTTATTTTCCATTCATGAAAGAGTTTTCTTCAAGGAGAGTGGCTTTCAAAGTCTGGCAAAAATGGGAATAGAATATCAAAAGCCTTGTTTTACAATATTCAAAACCACCACTTTCTTTATTGCATGCAGTCACAGAAACTCTTTCTTGAAATCCAGAACATTTTCAGCCCATCAGGTAACATTTCCATCCAGGCTATTCATCAATAGATGTGCTTCCTTCCACATTTTATTATTTTGTAAAAAAAAACAGTTCTTTTTTTTCACCACTAATGTTGAGACCTTGTGGTCAAAACAATTTTTTTCATCCACATATGTGTGAGTTCTTTATCACATAGTATGGCAGACTATTTTGAGTAATCACTAATTTACTTGTTTGTTTCTTAAATAAACGTAGACTTAAAATTTCATTTGCCATTTCCAAGTAAATAAATCACTAACTGTATCATCTAAACTGGGATGATATTTAAATGAATATTCAAGTACAATACTTGAGATAGTAGGAGTAAAATAAAATATTACTTTTTGTGTATCAAGAACTTAAACCCCATAATTCCTAGTGATATTTTAAGAAAGCTGTGGCCCTCTTGCATTTAACATTAAGATTTAATTTTTAAAAATTGGAATAAAAGGAAAGAAGCACTAAGCTACATTTTCCCTCTTTCATCCTACAAAAAATGATGAACTACAACTTTCATTTAAAATACTCTAATACAACTTTCAACTGTAAATCACAAAGACTACACACTATGTTTTTAACATAAAAGAGACGGTCCAAGCTTTTAAAGTTCCTTAAAAAATTAATAATTATAAAGAGTGCAGTCACTTATTCACAAGATCTGTTGACTGTAACACTTTTGTCTCATATAGTACCACTCTCCTCCCTTTCTGGCTAGAAATAAACCTGAGAGAAATCACCCTATAAATATTTTCCCTTCTCAGAGATTTGCATTAGGATGACACATATTTTTCCTCTGAATATACATCCTTTTCACGCTTGCTTCTAGAAGGAGTATGGTGAGCAGCCCACACTTCTATCTGTTTTGGAACCTCAAAGCAGGAGAAAACATCCCTACCACACGCAATGAGCAAACAGGAGATAAAGCCACGAACTAACAGGGAAAGTTGTGCAACAACAACAACAAAAAAGATTGTGCACTAATAACTGTGTCTCCTAAGAGACAAAAGGGATAAAACCAGAAGGTGTAAAAGGAAAATAAAGGATAATAAACTTGGGATAGATGTGTAAAGCTATGTCTTCCTTTTGGCAAATCACTGATAGAAGGTTAATTTCTGATTGATACTCCTGTAAATTAAAGTTGGTCTCACAAAAAAAAAAAAACAAAAAAACCAACCAAACCAATTGCATCATGTTTTTAAATATTGTCTTATGAAGATAAAGACTGCCTAATTTCCCACTTTTCCAAGAACTTTCATATCTAGAATACTCCATCCAGTTTTGGGCCACTCTGTACAAGAAAGAAAGTGACCAGCTGAAGGGAATACAAGGACGGTCACTGAGGTGGTGGGGCTGGAGCACTTGCCCTTTAACAAGAGTCTGGGGGAGCTGGGCTTGTTCAGTTTGGAGCAGAGTTGGCCTTGGGGGGACCTAACAGCAGACCCCAGTGCTATGGGGAAGTCACTGAGGAGACATAGCCAGGCTTTTCAAAGCAATGCAAGCTGTAAAGATGTGAAACAAGAAGTATAAATTGAAATGAGAGAGGTTCATTTGAATATAAGGAGAAGCTTTTCCACCATAAGGACAGAGAGGCAGTGGCACAAGCTGAGAGAGGTGGTTCACTTTCCATCCTTGGATGACTTCAAGACCCAGCTGAAAGAAGACCTCAGCAGCCTGGCCTACCTCCTTAGAGCTGAGCTGCCATAATCCGAAGATTGGACTGGAGACTGTCTAAAGCCCTTTTTCTATCTGAACATATGATTTTATGAAATTAGCATTTTATACAGAGCTATTTTAGTTCACCAGATTTGGTAGTTACCTAGTTTATTTCAGGTGATAGAAAATCCAGGCAGACATCAGTTACAAGCAATTATTTTACAGTTGCATGACCAATAAATATGAAGTCTATACTTTCAAAAAGCCCCTGTGAAATCCCATAAAAATGCATGAAAACAAGGTAAAAGCCAATTATGTGTGTCTGCCAAATTCCTTAACATTAACTAATGAGACTGTTGACTTCTAAAATTGCTTGTGTCAGGTGGCAATGACAAACTTGATAAGACAGTACTAGCAAAATGTCATTAAATAGTTTGCAGCTCATTTCTATCAGTATCAAATATTAGATTAAGACAATAACAATGTTCATATGAATTTGAAAGAATTAATTACAGATCTTCTTTAGAAACCTCACTGAATATGTGAATTAAAGGATAAAAATAGCTTTCATTCTGAGGACTTTAAATAGGAAAATGACTCCTGCTACAATAAACAAATAACAATAATTAGTATAATGACAACATAGAATACTGATCTTTGGTTCTTCTCATCCTGTCAAAACAGAATTAATTATTTTTCCTCACAAAACTGCTGATAAAGGAGTTGTGCTGCATATTAGGGATGTTTAATGCTTATTATCAGTGTCTCTATTATAGTATGTAAAGCTTCAATTTTTGTGTGGGGCTGTGGACTTTCTACTATTTTTAAAAACATCGCAAAAGATGGAAATATATCTTATTTGCTAAGACCTCTTCTCTACAACATGTCTCTGCAACATTTGAGATAGTAATGTGGATTCAGGTTTGAACACATGAGACAAGATCAAGATCTTTTGGCAGCTTCTTTCTCTCTCTCTCCTTCTAGTCATGTAAGGCAGCATGGTATAAGCATCTTTATGCCATTTAACTAGGGGTTTTTGCAAGTTTAGGAAGATAAAACAAGATCTATAAACATATGCTTTGCAAATACTCCTGAAAACTTGAAATTTAAATGAATGTGATACAAAACCAGAAATAGGCATGGTGTATCAAGTTTTTCTGAAACGTAGTGCCTGTATAAACTGTATGATGAAAATCTTACACAAGACTTCAGCTCTCTCAATGGTTTTTCATTATCAATTTCAATTCATCAGTTTTCTGAGTTTTCTGTACCAAAAAAAATCATGAAAAATATGTGTGTCTTCCAAAATTACCTCTAGCTCAGGGACTTCTACATCTGGCTATCACCCAAATACATGAATTCCACATAAGATGGTCACAGTTATCGCATATCTGGAAAGGCATGGTCAATGAGCTGTCTGCAAGATTCAGTGCTTGTCACTGAACATTTGCATTCACTTCTCACAAAGTATGTGGCTAAAAATATAAGACTTTCTCCTGCTCATTTTTTAGGAAAGGGTGGGTGTCTGTGTGGTATCTTCCCCAAATTCCATCTGCCTGTATCCATCCCCAATGTGAATGAGCAGCTGCCTTGTAGCTAATCTCAGCCTGCCTGGTAGGAGACAGAAGTGCAATGGGCACAGTCTCAAACAGCCAGGTTTGAGCCTGGACTTCTATATTCACCATGTGGAAAGTAAACATATTTTAGTCTTGATGGAAATTTTGGAGTTGTTTTTAACAAAATGATGAAGTCTGCTTGGACCTTAATGGCTTGACAGGCTTGACTCATTGCTGTTTTCATGGAAAGCATGGTGCCTCCCCTGATCAGACCAGAAGTGGGGGTGAGGCCCTACC
The DNA here is from genome assembly GCA_013389985.1 of Dryoscopus gambensis. NCBI lineage: Eukaryota > Metazoa > Chordata > Aves > Passeriformes > Malaconotidae > Dryoscopus > Dryoscopus gambensis. Next base: position 21,482 of record WEIT01000028.1, read on the forward strand.
ACACTTAATTTTATGTTAGTTAGTCCTTCAGCAGTGGGAGATGACACCCTCCGCGGAGTGGCTCTGCATGCAGTTCACTCCTATTTTCACTGGGATTTTTGATGCTGTATCAGCAGAGGAACTCACCTCCTTCGAAAATTAGGGCATGCTTTGCAGCTTACTGTGATTGCAAAGCCAGTCTGATGGCAAGATGCCTTGGAAAGTAGGAGTCTTACTGCCTTGAAATTTCCCTCACATCTAGTATATTGGTTTAGCCACAAAACAAAATGGAATGAAACAAACCAAACCAGAATCTTTTCCACTGGATCAACCAATTAAGCATTGACTGTACAATCTGTAGATGTGCTACAGGGAGGTGAGGGTCACAAGGAGAGAACTGAACCACACCTTTTGCAATGATTTGTCATTGGTTACGCTTCACTTTAATGCCAGACTGAGCCTAAGTAACTATCTTAGGATAAATCTTTTCTTCTTTAGATCATATTGGGATGTATAAAAGGTTACTTGTCCAGAGACAGATTCATAGGAGATCTGAAACCTGCATACATGCAATTTGTTAAAATAGCATTTCTATTTTCCCAATTGTGCGTCAAAAGAAGGCAGTGAACCTCTATTAATATGTTGCATATTAGGTTCTCATTAGCCTGTAGTAAGCTGTAAACATATATATCACAATTTAATCCATCAAATTATGTACTCAGTATTAAAGAAAACTATACTAATATCTGAATAATTCACAACTATAGTCTAGTAGGACTTCAGATATTATTCGGAAGACTTTTTGAAAAACTGTATTAACATAAAGTCTTAATTTTGTAGTGCTTTAACCTTTGTAAACTTACGGAGCAGCAAAATATAAGATTTCATTACAAAATAAAAATAAAGCAATCTGGAAGAACATAAAATTGAAGTCAAAGTAAATGGGTTCAAGATTGAAAGCCTTGAATATTCTAGTTATTTCAATTTCAGNTTATTTCAATTTCAGACACTTAAGTAGAGAAGGGGAGAATTGCTACTCATTTCAGGCCATGAAAACATGAATTTTCTCAGAATACAGACATGCTTGTTGTCAACAAGATATCAGTCATATAAGCCCCAAACCTCTTGAATCTTATTTTTAAAACTAGTGTGATTCTATTAACACTACTACCTGTGATTGTCCAGCCTGTGCTGCTCTTCCCACCTTGAAAAGGAAGTTGTTACTCATGGGAGATGATTCAGCTTCTAGTAAAGCAGGTGCTAAACTGCTATAGTTTTCATCCAGCAGGCAAAACTTTTTCTGTAAGATTGAAATTTGAGCCCATCATGTAGGAAACAGACTCCAAAGGAAACCTTTTCTGATGACAACAATTACATCTGAAGTAGATTTGATGGCATTTTCTACCTCTAGTATTTTTAATCCTATAATCAGTGGAAATTCAGGTGGCTTAAATGCCCAATGCAGGCTTGAATGGCCCTAACTTAGCGAACCAATAGCTATACATGGAAAGCCCAACTAAGTCACTGGTGTATAGTAAGTAAAGTTTGGTATTACCCTTGACATGATTTTGCACTGATATGGAATAAGTGTGATTTCTACACAAACTTAAAAGTAATTAAAAAACCCCTACCCAAAAATATTAGATATAATCTCAAATCCTTTTTAAACACACTAGATTAGGAATCAGTTTGAATAAACAGTAAACTTTTAAATATTAGATCCCATTAGCTCTTCAAAGTTAGGTAGGTAACATGAGCGAGCAAGTTATCTTAAAAGCAGAACTCCCAGACAGAATCTCTTCTAGGAAATTATTTTTCTCTGACTGGATAGGCCAAATAATAAATATTCAAGTAGTCAGAATTTCTTTAATTAATACTTAAATGCAGGCTTTTTTTGTCCATGGTAAGAATCACATCATGTATGTGATTTAAAGCATCTTGGTTCTCAAAAAATTATGTTAAAGATAGAAATTCAAACAATAAGGGTAAAATCTAAAATGTTCAATTTTATGCTCAAAAAAATCATACTAAAATCATGAAATGATCAAGAGCCTGAAGACCACGATTATCACAAGTAGTGGAACTTCCTACTCAGCACTTAGGCCCATGCAGCACAAAAATAATA
>WEIT01000029.1:7007-29496 GCA_013389985.1 Dryoscopus gambensis
TTTTTTTTTTTCACAAATTTTATACAGTCAAAACTCAGACAGATTCATTGGTTAGTGGTCCCAAGTTGCAGAGTTCTGAGTATTTGGTTTCCTATTGGATATGAATTTCCTTGTCTCCAGTGCTAATTAGGTCCTCATTCTTATCTCTTTTCCTAGACCAGGTGTCTCTGACCATGCCAGGGTGATGTTTGGAGCTAATGCTCATTAATATTCATTAATGGTCGTTATCTTTTGTGCATCTTCTGTTGAGATGTTAAGTTCATCAGGCCTTGCCTGGTGGAACAGTGCCCTGGAAAGAAACTTTAATTCTCTTCCCTGGGGACAAAGGTGAACAAACATGACTAAGGTCATAAAATAAAAAAAATTAAACTTGGTATATTTTCCAACCACCTCACCTCAGCCCACCCCACCCGTGCAGGGGTGTCCCATGGTCCTGGTGACCTGTGGGGTGCTGCTGTTTGAGGAGCCCTCAGTGGCAGGTAAGATGGATTAAGTTTATTTTTTGGGAGCAGCTGCTATGAAATGAATCTTTTGAGACCAAGTCCCCGGGTCTGTTGTGACACATGGGAACCCTTCTGCACTCTTCAGGCTTCTCTTCCGTGGGTGCTGTGTGGGCAGGCTTCTCTGAGAGCCACACAGCAGTGGTGGAGGACTTGGAGGCAGTGGGAGGGACAGGAAAATCAAATCACAGGAAGGGGGAAGGAGCACAGTGTTTGTGTCTGGTGGGGTGAGGCCGGGGTGAGAGGTGCCTCCTCGTGCAGGTAATGAAGACGCAGAGCAGTGAGGGCAAATATGTCAAATTCGAATCTAAAATTAGCACTGGGGGCCTAAAATTAAACCCCTAAATTACCAGTGTGCCAATAGTCAAAACCGCTGTTGATTTGAAACTGGAGTGTGGATATTTGTCAGCACTGGAAATCACACCAGCATGTTCAGTCTTGAATATGAATTTAAAAGGCTGAACTTTACATTCACCCGTGGAAATGCTCGGTCCTGGGGCTGAGGAAGCGATGAGTCCTCTCCCGCACTCAGCTGTGGCATCTGCAGGCTGTGCTTGGGAGTGATGTGCTGGGGGTGGAGGGGCGTTTTCAAAGTAAAAGTGGGGGGTGTTTATCCCTGGGTATCGCCTGGCTGTGCCTCAGCCCTGAGGCCTGGTGCTCGTCCCTGGCATCCTCCAGGGTCCTGCTGCTCGGTACCGTGGCAAGTTCATTGTGGGTTTTGTGTGTTTCTGTAGGCTCGGGGTGGCCTCAGCACGAGGGGCTGTGGGGCCAGGAGCTGCTGGCATTTTTGACTTTGCTCTTCCAGTCTAAAAACAGCCTCTCTGCCTCCTTTCACTGTGGTCCCCTCTACCTTTTCTTCCTTTTTCATGTGGAGATTTGGACACCTTGCTGCTGTTGAGCAACTTTCCTCCTGCAGCAATGTTTCCTGTCAGCTCACAAGCACCTCTCACCCTCAGCACTCGGGGAAGCTGAAGCCTCCCTCCTATTAGGACATGACGGATTGGGAAGATGTGTGGGATGAGTCATTTGCTTTTCAGAGTGCTGAGTGCCACCGAGAGGTCAGCGCCCATCGCTGAGTAATTCTGAGCATGGCTTTGGTTAATATTGCATCACTGGATCCCACATTCGAGCCTGGCTGGAGCTATCAATTAATCGCTGACCTTTTGATGTATTTTGTGTTCTTGAATGAAAGCAGGGACAATCAGATAAAATGAGTCTTCTGGGAGCCTGCCCTCCAGGTTTTCCTCTCTTTAATAATTTTCCTCATGCTGTTCAGGTTGTAGGCAAGGGCTTCTCCCTTCCTTTCCCTGATGAAGTCACAGCACATTACCCTTGAATTTCTCATTTGCTTTGCTCTTTCCCTTTCCACCTCACGTTACTAATCGCCTATCAGACTGTTCTGTACTCAGGAAGCTGCTCACAGGTTTCTCACAAAATCATAGAATGGTTTGGGTTGGAAGGGACCTTAAAGCTCATCCCATTCCACCCCCTGCCATGGGCCAGGACACTTTCAAATATCGCAGAGTGTTCCAAGCCCCATCCAGCCTGGCCTTGGGCACTGCCAGGGATCCAGGGGCAGCCACAGCTGCTCTGGGCACCAGAGGGAAGGATTCCTTCCCGATATCCAATCTAACCCTGCCCTCCTTCAGTTTAAAGCCATTCCCTGTGTCCTGTCACTGCAGGCCCTTGCAAATAGCCCCTCTCCAGCATCCTTGCTTTTTTAAAATCCCGGCAGTGTCTGCAGTCACCACCCCTTCCGTTGCTGCGTGTGCTCGGCAGGGCATTGTCTGTCCCCTGAGCTGAGCTTACCCCTGCTCTTTGTGGTGCTATTGAGTGCCCGTGGATTTTAATCCCCTGCTTGTTTTGTCCTGCTCGTGTAAACCCCTGGGGCTCCCGCTCGTGTGAGTACCCGGCACACAAAGGCTGATTTCTGGGCAGAAGGTCACAGCCGTATCTGCCATCAGCAGAGCCCGCTTCAATTTCCTGCAGCCCCCGGAGACGTGGAGCTGAACAAGGAGCTGCTGCTGGCTTTGTCACACGAAGGGATTATGTGCTCACGTGAGCCCGGATTTACAGCCGTGCCTTTGTCCTGGTGAGAGCAGTCCCACAGGGCCCGGCAGCAGGGGATGGTGATGGATGGAGGGCGTGTGGAGAGCCCTGAAATGCTGCTCTCCGCGTGAAGCCGATGCCAAATGTCAATAGCTTCAGTTTGTGGATTGCAGACTGTGCTCTCCCTTCTGGTACCGCCAAAACGAGCGTCCAGCTTCCCCTCCTGTGAGGACTTTTGTGTGGGTAAAGATGTACCCCAGGAGCTCTAAGTGAACCTTTATGAGCCTGAGGTCAGGCAGTGAAAGCCTCTGTGGTCTGCCCAGAGTCTGGGTAAATTCACTGAAATGGGGATTTTTGCAGGAGGTTTTCTGTCTGCAGGTGGGAGCCTGCGTGAGGGCTCGTGGTGTGCGCAGGGTGTGAGGAGCTGCCACCACGGCCCTGCTCGTGGCCTCCCGGCTGCCAGCTCATGGGGACGTCCCTTCTCAAGCTCATCTGATACCACATTTAAAGCCCCTTGACCCTCAGAGCTCTGCTGAGGGCTGGACTTGTCTGCAGATCCCACCTGCAATCTTTCTGGGGTGAAAAATGACGTTAAGAAGAAGTTGTTCCCTGGGAGGGTGGGCAGGCCCTGGCACAGGGTGCCTAGAGCAGCTGTGGCTGCCCCTGGATCCCTGGCAGTGCCCAAGGCCAGGCTGGACTTTGGGGCTTGGAGCAGCCTGGGACAGTGGGAGGTGTCCCTGCCATGGCAAGGGTGACACTCAGTGATCTTTAAGGTCCCTTCCCACCCAACCATCCCATGGTTCTGTGATTCCTGCCACAAGCCCGCAGCTCTGATGGTTTCAGAGCAGGCCCTGCCCCTGCCCTGTGCCTGGGGCCCACGCTGGAGGGGTGGAGAGGGCCAGGATGTGCCAGGGTGAGCAGGGGGCTTGAGGAATTCCTTGGGCACAGGTCCTGCTCCAAACCACCATGTGCCTGGGTTTGCTGGTGGTGAGGCTGAGAGGCTCAAGTGTGGCTGAACTGCAGCCCTTGTCACCTCCCCGGCAAGGCACAGCACCTGCACGCCTCTGTCCAGGGGCGCGTGGCATCAGAGCTGGTGCCCAAAGCTGAGGGGTTTGGTTTTGCAATGACAGAAGCTCCCTGCACGTGCCTGGTGTGTGATGGGGCTCCTGCATGAAATCACCACAAGGATATCTGCAATGTGCTTCCTGCTCCTTGGCACTGGGTCCTGCCCAGAGCAGTGCCCGTGCTGCCTGCGTCCCTCTGTCCGGGAGCAGGGCTGGGGCAGCTCCCAGAGCCCTGCATCCTGCAGGAGCTAGGCTCTCTGAGGGGCTCCTCACTGCTTCCAGCCTGCTCTGTGGGTGGATCCTGTGTGTCCCACGAGCAGAGGGAGCAGCAGGCTCTTGCCAGCAGCTGGAAGTGTTCCCCTGCACTGCCAGGACCCTGCCTGCCCGCGGGTCCCGCTGCAGGGTGCTCCCGAGCTGGGCGCTGAGGAGCGGGCAGGGCAGCCCAGCTCTCACACACCTCTGCCCTGCAGGTGGATGAGCTGAAGGCCAAGCTGGCAGCCCAAGAGGTGGAGCTGAAGCAGAAGAACGAGGATGCTGACAAGCTGATCCAGGTGGTGGGCGTGGAGACGGGGAAGGTGAGCAGGAAGAAGGCGGTGGCCGATGAGGAGGAGCAGAAGGTGGCACTCATCGCCCGCGAGGTCGAGCAGAAGCAGAGGGACTGTGAGGAGGACCTGGCCAAGGCTGAGCCTGCCCTGGCAGCTGCCCAGGCTGCTCTCAACACCCTCAACAAGGTAGGGTGAGGGTTCCCATGGGAACCTGATGCCTTAGGTTTTAACTTTTATATTTTTTCAAATCCTGTATCACCTGGTGTGTATCTCTAAAGCTTCTTGTAGTTCATGAGCTGCTCTCTTAGGCCAGACAGGCACAACAAAGCTTCTCTGAGCTTGCTGTTCAAGGACACTCAGACAGTCTTGGGCCCAAAGGTGTAAGCCAAGGCCTCTACAGAGGTGGAGAAATTGAAGAAATTACATCATTAGCTAAAGTTTTAATTGGTGAATTTATGCTGATATACAAATGGACCAAACCTATGAAAGTGTGAGGAACTCGTGACTCGTTGTCCCACTTGGGGTCCATTTTGGAAGCAGCCTCTGGCTCCCCAGGGTGCACCTTTGAAGGCCTTTCAAATAAATCCCTGCCTTTATTCCCTTACTCCTGAATAGTCTCTGTTTCTAGGTAGCTGCAGAAGGCATCAAACCCAGTGTTTTCCTCTGCCCTGGGGCTGTGTCATCTGATGGCCCAAGTTGTGGGCATTGTCCTGTCCCTCCTCCAGCTCCCTCCCTGCTGGTGCATAGGTGTTTCAAACAAGACTGGATTATACGGCCGTGATGAATGGCACGTGGGTTGTGAGGGACCCAGTGCAGAGCACCCGCAGAATAACAAACTGCAAAGCCGGGTGTGATAGCGAGTTTGAAGACTTGGGAAATCAGGAGTTAGAGACAAAAATGCCCTTTTGGCTCCTCCAGTGCAGTTTGGCTCCTTGCCCTGTGAGGGTGCCTGGGCTCTGTCTCAGCAGCTGCTTCCCCTGAACCCTGAGGGCTGCAGGACATGGGGATCAGAGGATGGCTTTGGCATTGGCACCTCAGCTTGGGTAGGAGGGAGCATGGAGGGAAGCTCTGAAGGTTGTTTTAGAGGGCCTGGAGGTTATTTCTAAAGGTTTCATTCTCATTTATCCCAATCTTCTGAGACGGCATAAAGCCTCCTGCTCCCCCAGGAGTGTGGGGAGGAGCAGTGTGCTGTGCAGGCCCCAGCTGGGATGTCAGGAGCAGGGATGGAGCAGCTGTGCTGCGAACAGGCAGAGCAGTGATCTAAAGGCAGCGCTGCTGGGGCCGAGAGGAGCCCAATTTATCAGATTGATAGCCTGGGAGCCTGACTCTATTAGTGGCAGAGTGAAAAGAAAGCCCATTCATTTTTACCTAACAACCTTGTTTTCCCCTTTTCAGACCAATCTGACGGAGCTGAGGTCCTTTGGGTCACCTCCTTCTGCTGTCAGCAACGTCACCGCGGCCGTGATGGTGCTGACGGCGCCGGGAGGGAGGATCCCCAAGGACAGGAGCTGGAAAGCAGCCAGAGTGGCCATGGCCAGGGTAGACAGCTTCCTGGACTCCTTGGTCAAGTTCAACAAGGAGAACATCCACGAGAACTGCCTCAAAGCCCTCCAGCCCTATTTGCAAGACCCCAAGTTCAACCCCGAGTTCGTGGCCACCAAGTCCTCGGCGGCGGCCGGGCTGTGCTCGTGGGTGCTGAACATCGTGCGCTTCCACCGCGTGTTCTGCGAGGTGCAGCCCAAGAGGCAGGCGCTGCACAGGGCCAACGCCGAGCTGGCAGCAGCCCAGGACAAGCTGGCCACTGTCAAGGCCAAAATCGCTGTGAGTGCCCTTGGGGGGACTTGTCCCTGCCTGGGGGGGAGCCTCTCCTTTGGGCAGAGCTGCTGCTCAGCGCTTGCGTGCTTAAGCAGGGGTGGGGATCCAAAGTTTTGGGGGGTTGCAGGGTTTTCTCTCCCTCCCGGGGCACTGGCAGCCTCGAAATCCAGCCCCATGCTGGGCTGAGCCCCAGTGTGGGCAGCAGGGGAGGGGGAAGGGGGGATTGTGCCCCTGTGCTCAGGGGAGACCCCACCTGCAGAGCTGCCCCAGGCCTGGGCCCAGCACGGGAGGGACCTGGAGCTGCTGCAGAGAGCCCAGAGGAGGCTCCAGGATGGTTCAAGGGCTGGAGCCCCTCTGCTCTGGAGCCAGGCTGGGAGAGCTGAGGGTGCTCACCTGGAGAGGAGAAGGCTCCAGGGAGAGCTCGGAGCCCCTTCCAGGGCCTAAAGGGGCTCCAGGAGAGCTGGAGAGGGACTGGGGACAAGGAATGGAGGGACAGGACACAGGGAATGGCTTCAAACTGAAAGAGGGGAAATTTAGGTTAGTTAAAGGGAAGAAATTGATCCCTGTGAGGGCAGTGAGGCCCTGGCACAGGGTGCCCAGAGCAGCTGTGGCTGCCCCTGGATCCCTGGCCGTGCCCAAGGCCAGGCTGGACATTGGGGCTGGGAGCAGCCTGGGACAGTGGGAGGTGTCCCTGCCATGGCAGGGGTGGAATGAGATTATGTTTAAGGTCCCTTCCAACCCAAACCATTCTGTGATTCTGTGATAGGATATTGCTGCTTTCTAAATTTCCTCTGTTTGTTCTCCAGCCTTGCTTGCACCTGAAGAGGAAGGCTAAATATGAATCCTTCTTAGTACCCCCTAATTTTTTGAATGTAATTTACCTCTACTCCTGGGTCCTCAGAAAACCCATCGTCTCCCACCAGTGTGCTCCCAGTGTGCTGCTCAGGGCAGGGGACAGGGGCTGGAGGCTGATTCAAAGCTGGGCTGGCTCCACACTCAGCCCCTGGTTTTGCTGGGTGCTCTTGCAGGAGCCTCATTTGTCACGGCACAGCTCCCTCACAGCACATCCTGGATGTTATTCGGATTTTTGCTGCTTAAAAAAAAAAAAAATTAAAAAAACTCTCTGAATAGAAGCAATTACAGCCTGATTAAAAGTGCATTTCCACAGAGTGTAGAGTGAGGCCTTTATCATTTTCCTTCAGAAAATTATCTCTATGTGAAAACACATCCTGCCTTATCCTGCTTTTCTCCCTGCTCCCTCCCGGCACGATACCTGCTAAGAAGAGGCTGTGGGAAGCAGCTGCCCCAGAACCTGCCTGGTTTTAGGGTGCTTTGGGATCTCTCTTTGGGAATGGGACCCCCTCTGTGGCCCACAGCAGGGGCAGGGTCCCAGTGAGTGGCCAAGGGGCAGCAGGTCCCTCTGCTCCCCTCACCCCTTCCACCAGCACATCACCCTGTTAAAAACACATCACTCTTTTGCTGCTTTCAAGGGCTTATCGTTCTTAAAACGCTTACTACAATTTTAAACAAAAAATACAAAAAAACCCCAGTGCTGAACTCTCTGGTCGCTCCTTCCTGCTGCAGATGAAAGGAGGCACCTGAAGCAGGGATGGATTTAGAGGGCTTTGGTGTCTAATTCTCCCACCTCAGATGCGCCATACAGTGCTGGGGAACTTTTTTCATCCCTTTATGCTGCTCTCTTCCAAAGATTTTTATGCCTGAGCTTTTTTTTTTTTCCCTTTTAAAGGAGTGGGATTTTGTTAAAGAAAATTGCAATCTTTGGGGAGATTACTGCTGCTCCTCTGGCACGCACTGACAAAACTGCCTGGTTTAGGGGCCTTCTCCTCCCTGCAGATGGGGAATGATGCAGGGTGGCGTGGGCTGGGTGTGGAGGTACATCCTTACTTATTTGGGGTACCTTGGGTAGCTTCACTGCGGTGTGGTGATTCATACCTGCTCACAGCTGGGCCCCAAGCTGTCACATGCTCATTTGTATTAATAAATGAGAACGTTCCGAGTGTCCTAAACATTCAGGACTTTCTGTCTTCTTTGCCTGCCTGGGAATTAAGTGCTCTGCCCCTGGGGCTGGTGGAGGTAGAAGTGGGAGGTGTGTTCACAGCTGCGTTTGTGTGCCCCTGGTGGGGCCCTGCAGGCCTGCAGACCAGATGGATGTATAAATTCTATAGATACTCAATTATCAGGCTGTGCTTGTACAGTGGGATGTGATCTATATGAGCCTCTGTAGGCTCACAGATCCATGTGCACACCGGGACAGACACTTCTGGTGTTACTGTTCCAAGGCAGGTCAAGGAGAGGCTGCTTTGTGTGTGCCACTATCCAGGAGAGCTGCAGAGATCTCTAATATAATCCTTTTTCATTTTCGGGTTTGTTTCTAGTGTGTAGCTCAGTGTTAAAGTGATTTACAAGCAGTTTAGCCTTAAGCAGTCTGCACTGGGTGCAGATAAAATCAATTATTACTTCTCTTATCAGAAGTGAAATGCTCCAAGTGCTTGTGGGAGCTGTTGGTTTGGTTTGGATCTGAGTGTGAGCAGCTCTGTCCAAGCAAAGGGCTCTCCAGTTCTTTCTGCAGCTGCTTTGGTCTCTTCCTGCCCCTGCCAGCCCTGTGACCTGCAGGGGACATGGCCCCACCTCACCGGGGGCTCCTGGCACGTGTTTGGGCAGCTTCCAGAGCAGAACCATTTCATTCACTGACCTGTTCTATTCCTTGCTGGGCACAGTGTGAGGGCATGGCTTGGAGACGGTTCAGGCAGAGCTCCAGGAGCCCCGTGGGGATTTGAGCATGACTTAGGCAATCAGCAGAGCCTCAAGGGCTGGTCGGAGACAAGGGGCTGTAGCATCAGGAAATATCAAATCTGGGCTCCTCAGCTGCCTGCTCGTTGCTCAGCCACAGCCATTGTCCTCAGGGCTCAGCCAGAAACCCCAGATAAATTCACTCTGAGTGTGTCCTTTGCCTCTGCTCTGTGCTGAGGCCGTGGGCCCCGAGCAGTGGCACAGCCCAGTCCAGCCCAGCGCTGCTCCGCGCTGGCTCCTGGTGCCAGCCCTGGGTGGATGAGCTGGGCTGGAGCTCGGCCAGCCCTGCCACAGGGCAGGGCAGCTCTGGACAAGGATTTGCCTCAGGATCACAGAGGCAATGGTTTGATCACAGAATGGTTTGGGCTGGAAGGGTTCACAAAGCCCACCCAGTGCCCCCCCGCCAGGGCAGGGACACCTCCCACTGTCCCAGGCTGCTCCAAGCCCCATCCAGCCTGGCCTGGGACACTGCCAGGGATCCAGGGGCAGCCACAGCTGCTCTGGGCACCCTGTGCCCGGGCCTCCTCACTCTCCCAGCCAGGAATTCCTTCCCATTCTCCCATCCAGCCCTGCCCTCTGGCAGTGGGAAGCCATTCCCTGTGTCCTGTCCCTCCATCCCCTGTCCCCAGTCCCTCTCCAGCTCTCCTGGAGCCCCTTTAGGCACTGGAAGGGACTCTGAGCTCTCCCTGGAGCTTTCTCTTCTCCAGGCTGGACACCTCCAGCTCTCTCAGTCTCCAGAGCCTCGGGGCTCCAGCCCCCAGAGCGTCTTCACGGCCTTTTGAACTCCTCCAACAGCTCCACATCGTTCTTCTGCTGTCAAAACCCTGCTGTTCATGACTTCCTCCTGTTTTCCACGTGCAGCGCCTCAACGAGAACCTGGGCAAGCTCACGGCCAAGTTTGAGAAGGCCACGGCAGACAAACTGCAGTGCCAGCAGGAAGCCGAAGCCACAGCCTGCACCATCGCCCTGGCCAACCGCCTGGTGAGCGCGGGCAGGGAGGGAGGGAGGGGCCCGGGCCGGGCTGAGCCCCGTGTGCATGGCACGTTCCACCCTCCTGTGCTTTTTGGAAACATTTCCTGCGCTGCAGCAGGTTTCAGTCGTGAAAATGCTTTTGCAGTGGCTGTTTCTGTGCGTCAGGGCAGCTCTGCCTGGCTCTGTGGCCGTCACAGCTCTCGCCTCCTTCCTGGGCTTACATGTGTGAGCAGGTACTGAGGGGCCAGAACGCTATGGGCCAAAAATGGTATCATAAAAACAGAGGTGGGAACATGCCCGTAGCTTTGCAGGTTTTGAAATGACAAGAATTGGGGTGAAAAGCTCTCTAAAAGCCCCAGTATCCTCCAAGTCAGAATACAAAGGTATTTAGAGAGGGCCCTGCGAGGAACTGGAGAAGGGTTTTGCATCAGGAACTGTAGTGACAGGACAAGGGAGAATGAGAAAGACTGAAAGAGGGGAAATTTAATTTAGATATATGGAAGAAAACCTTCCCTGTGAGGGTGGGCAGGCCCTGGCACAGGGTGCCCATGGCAGCTGTGGCTGCCCCTGGATCCCTGGCAGTGTCCAAGGCCAGGCTGAGACAGGGCTGGGAGCAGCCTGGGACAGTGGGAGGTGTCCCTGCCCTTGGCAGGGGTGGTACTGGGTGGGGTTTAAGGTCCCTTCCAACCCAAACCATTCCCTGGTTATGTGATTCTATGACACCATGTCCCAGGCCAGGCCACGTCTCTTCCCCACCCCATGACCTGGAAACAGCTTCCAGGCTCAGCAATTCCGTGATTCTACGCTGTCCCAAACTCATCATTTCTGCAGGAACTCCTTGCATCCCAAGTTCCTGCCGTGCACTGCAGCCATCTCCTGTGTCATCCAGGCTCTGAGCTGGGAACAGGACCTGACAGCCCTCACCCATGTGCGGCTCATTTGACATCCAAGATGTGTCACCGGTGTGGCTGTGGGTAGAAATAAGTTCCCAGACTTTGAAACAAACACGTCTGAGGTTGCATAAGGAATGTGACTGAACGCAGACAGCGATGCTTTGGATTGACAAATGAACCTGGGGGACAGTGCCACCCTGGCATCTCATGAACTCCAGGCGGCTGCTAAGGAAGATGCTCCAGGACCCAAGGGGCAGGAGCTGTGCCCCAGAAAGGGAGGCTGGCTGCTCAGTGGTGTTTGTGAGTGGGTGTGTGCTAATGCAGAGGAGGAAATTTAGTGATGACAAACGCTAAATAACGTGTGCAGGGAAAACAAACTGTAATCATGCAGTTACATGGATAGGGCCTAATTGCGCTATTATCACTCACGGAAGAGCTCTTGGAGCTGTTGCAGAGAGTTCTCAGGAACAGCAGCGTGGCACTTGACAGGAGGAAAAAAGACAAATTGAATATTACTAATTGGAAGGAAAAACCTCAGGAGACAGAAGTGAAGCGTCATTGTATTGGGTCTGTCGGTGCCTACATCCCACACGTGGTTACCCTGCCCAAGAAGGCTGTGGGCAGCCTAGGAAAGCTACAACAAAGTGTGTAACCACTTCCATACGAGAAGAGAGGGAATAGATGAGGGCTCTTCACTTTGGAAAAGGTGTAGAGGGGATGGATGTGACAGAAGCCTCTAAAATCCTGACTGGTGTGCAGAAGGTGGATGGGGAATGGTTTTTCACTCTGACAATATCAAAGAGCCAAAGGTAATCGAAGGAGTAGCTTTTAATTTGCTGCTTGCTGAATAAAAAGAATTCCAGTGACTTCTAGGATCTGAAGTGGGAGACATCTGGGATGTCTTGAACATATTGAAACTGGCAGTAGTGTGTGATCCAAGGAGAGGAGAAGAAAAAAACCTCTAGGAACTAAGGAGATAAAAAGTAACCTGAAAAAATTAATTAGGAGTATGGAAGCACGTCTGAGTCCCAGGAAAATCAGATCAATAAAGACTTCTTGGTCTTAGAGGGCTGTGGGAGTAATGTGGGGTTGACCTCAAGGAGACTGGAGGAGACACCTATGGATACTTCATCTATAAAAACTACAAAGGAAAGGTGCAAGAACTGGACTCTCTGCCCTGTAGTTGAGATTAAGGATAATTTATGTATGATCCTTAAAAGTGACCAATAACTTAAAAGCAGTGCTCTGCTTCTTTTTCAAGATAAGATGAGATATGTGGGCTGAGACCAGGGCCTGTCCAACTCCAGCTGGACTCCAGCAAGTGTCCAGAACAGAGGAGGAGCAGGGCAGGGGTAGCCTGTGCTGCCTGATCCTTGATATTTTCCAGCCTTCACTGCACTGTCAGGAATATGGCTTTCCATGATAAGACAAACTTCCAAGACTGAGAACATAAATCTGAGAATTCAGCCACATAAAAAGGCAGCATGGCTGTAGATGAAATAACTGGGTGCTCTGGATGTGGGGACCACAGGAGTGGGATGAGGTTCAGTGGTGCAAGATGCAGACCTGTACCTGTGGGTTGAGAACGGGTTGTTCACCTCCAAACCAAGATCCCAGGGCAGCAGCCAGGGAGGCCTGGATGTGCTGGGTCAGGGCTTGTCATACACATTGTGCAGCCCGAGGAAAGGCAGCTGAGCTCCTAATCCTATCGTGAGCATCTTCCTAGCAAGGCTAAGGGGACATCAGCACAGTCCGAGACCAGCAAAAGGCACTGGGGAGCCTCTGCAGTGGTGTGGGGAGGGTGGTGGCTCAGCTGGGGCAGATGTAGGGACAGCTCTGAGGTCAGGTGGGGCAAGGAAAACCTGAGGCTGCTCTTTCTGCTGCTGGGAGGGGTCAGAGTTGCCAGGGGCAGTTTTCCCTGGTCCAAAGGGGCAGTTTTGGCAGGGCAGAAAGGCCATCAGAGGTGTTTTTGCAGGTGTCTGTTAGTTCTTGTGTTCATCAGAATAAACTGCCTGGAGCAGCTGGGGCTGCCCCTGGATCCCTGGCAGTGCCCAAGGCCAGGGTGAACAGGGCTGGGAGCAACCTGGGACAGTGGGAGGTGTCCCTGCCCGTGGCGGGGGTGGCACTGGATGGGCTTTAAGGTCTCTTCCCACCCAAACCAGCCTGTGGTTCTGTGATTCCATGACTCATAAATGAGCTGGTGAGTAGGAGGCTGCCTGGCTCCGCGGTGATGATGTCGACTGTCTATAAAGAATTGTAAAAACGATCCCAAGTGATGGAGGAATGAAACACCAGGTAGATAAATGTGATGTAAAGTACATTGGAAAAATTAGGTTTTGCTTCACATGCCCTGTAAGTGATGCTGAGCTGATTGTTATCACTCAGGAATGAAAGGATGGAGTTAAGAGTGCTGTGAGCTCTGTGCTCCCAGGAGCAAAAAGCCCTCACCAAACCCAAAGCCCATCTGAAACCGGATATTAGGGTTTATTAGGAAATGAAGGGAGAACAAAACAGAAAAATCCCCATCTTGCTCTATGAATACCTTCTAAATAAATCTCGAATGTGCAGCATTACCGCTGCCCCCTCTGCTGCACCTCAAAGGCTGGAGGGGAATGGGAAATGGTGCAGAGACAGCCACAATAAAAGAAACCGGATAATAAAGATTGCATCACTCGGTGCAGATAAAGATTGCAAGGAAAATCAAAAGGCTGCTTCTGCGTGAGGAATTATTGAAGAGGCTAAAGCTCTTCAAGCTGAAAAGAAGGCAGCAGAGGGGTACCGAGGGCTTGGAATCCTGAGTGGTGCAGAGGAGCTGCTGCCAGCAGGATTGTTCCCTGGTTTTGCACTGGACAAGTGTTTTAGCAATTGAAAAGTTCAGGCAGCACATCAAAGGATGTACTTTTATACAAAGAACAGCTGGACTGTGGATCTCCTGCCCACGGGATGCTGCAGACGCCAAAAGTTGGGTTGGTATCCACAGCAGCTTAGGCTCGGTCATGAAATCAAAAATCATCAGTGGCTGTCCAGCACAAGGATAAAGCTCTGGGTCAGAAGGTCCTGAAGGCTGCAGCTGTGGGAAGCTGGAAGCTGTGTCCAGAGCTGTGCCTGTGTGTGTGGCATTCCCAGGACAGGGGCTGCTGTCAGCTGCAGGAGGTGGCCCGTGGGTCTGCCCTGCGGAGCTGGGCCTGCGGCGAGGGTTTCAGAGGGAACTTAGTGACTTCTTGGCTTAGGAGACCCTGGCTGTGTATCCAAGGTTATGGAATGTCCACGAGGGTGGAAGGAGAGCTGTTTGGTGTGGAGAGAAGAAGAACCAACGACGGGAGTGAGTTTGTGTTGGGGATGTGAAGGTGGCTCTGCCCCCCAGCAAGATTCTGCTGGAAACAGGACTTGGTCAGGCTGGAAGGTGTGACAGTGAAATTCGGTGAGGGTCTGCAGGTGTTGCCTTCCCACCCTGGGGGTCTGTGTCTGTGTAGCAGTTTAAGGTGGCAGAATAGCTCAGTTTAGGGGAATCAGCTCTTGGGGGTGCTCCCAAGGCTTGCCACAGGGATTAGTGTCAGAGCTGGGCCTGTTTAACTTTGAACAGGGGCCTGGAAAAACGGACAGTGTCATACCAGCATTCCTTACATGGGGAGGTTTGCAGAAGAGAAGGATCTAGAGGAGGTTTTAGTGAAAATGAGAAATATGAAGAAATAAAAACCATGAGTTCATGTGGACTGTGGACAGAGGAAGAAAAATAGAAGGTGCTGGCTGGCCCTGGCGACAGAGACCTGTGAGCTGAGGGGAGCTGTGCCTGCTGTGGGTGTGCCCAGGGCTCTACATCCAGAGAGGTTTCTCCTTGGCAGCAGGAGACTGATGGTGAGTTTCACCATAAGATCTGGCATTCTCCATCTCAAATCCATGAGGTTGGGTTTTTCTGGCTTCTGAGCTGGAGGCTGCATTCCATTCCTATTTCCAATGGTACCCCCAAAAGTACCGATGGCCAAATAAGTGATCTGTAGAGGTAAATTATTTTATAAGGAGATGCTGAACCTCATCAAAGCCCCAGCTGGACTGTCTGGACACTGGATGCTGATGAAAAATACGTACGAGGAAGCATTTTTTTGACAGAATCTGAAGGGAAATGGGAACAAAATCGCACTCATCTGGTGTGATAATAAATTGTGTGAAATACTGAAGGCTGTGGAGAGGAGTGCTCTGTGTGGGAGAGGGTGTAATGAGGTGGGAATCTGTGGCATTAAGGCAATTAACAGTTTATGGGCTTAAATGCCTCTTTAATTCCTCTCTGTGAGGGAGGTGAGGCCCTGGCACATGGTGCCCAGAGAAGTTGTGGCTGCCCCTGGATCCATGGAAGTGTCCAAGGCCAGGCTGGACAGGGCTGGGAGCAGCCTGGGACAGTGGGAGGTGTCCCTGCCCAGGGCAGGGGTGGCACTGGATGGGGTTTAAGGTCCCTTCCAACCCAAACCATTCCATGATTATATGAATGAACACTTTGACTTGGGAATTTGCAGGTTGGGGGGCTCGCCTCTGAAAACGTGAGATGGGCTGAGGCAGTGAAGGGCTTCAAACAGCAGCAGAGCACCTTGTGTGGAGACGTCCTGCTGATCACGGCCTTCGTCTCCTACCTGGGCTACTTCACCAAGAAATACCGCCAGGACCTCCTGGATGGCATCTGGAGGCCCTTTTTGGACCAGCTAAAAGTAAGTCCTGATTTGTCCGAGAAGCCACTGTTTGTGGGATTTATGTGGCCATAAATCCTGGTGCCCACAGGGGATCCCCCAAAGGAGGGGCTCTCTCAAGTGAGGGACATCACCGAGCTGGAGTGAGGATCAGGACGTGGCCATTTACTCCTCCCTGGGGAAAATGTGGCCTGCTTGCTCCATGAAATTCCTCCCTGTACCCAGGAAAACCCCAAACACAGAGCCCAGCCCTGCAGTTTTGTCCTCGGCCATGAAGGAGGGGGGAATATGGAGAAGGAATTACTTGGAGCTCACTGCCAGCTCTCCAGTAGGCTTGGAAAAACTCCAGGTGTTTTTTTTCATTCTGGACACAAGCTCTGGTCGTGCTGGCCATGCCTCTCAGCTGGTTTTACCCATGTCATGCTGTTAGGACCAGATGGAGATCATTGTGCCTGAAACTTGTTTAATATTTCACTCATTTAAACAGGGTCCTCTCATACAAATGGTGCCAAGAAGCTTTTAAATAAGGTCCCAGTGGGGCAGAGATGCCCAAATCAAAAGACTGACCAAAGCAGACAGTTCCTTGGGCTGAGAGAGGGAAACTTCATTCCACATTTCTTATCACTAAGCCAGAAACTTAAAGAGGCGCAATATTGTTCTGAAAATGACCTGACTGTGCTGAGAAATGTCACTATCCTCACAGCCAAGAATTCCTGCCCAATATCCCATCTATCTCTGCCCTCTGGCAGTGGGAAGCCATTCCCTGTGTCCTGTCCCTCCAGCCCTTGTCCCCAGTCCCTCTCCAGCTCTCCTGGAGCCCCTTTAGGCCCTGGCAGGGGCTCTGAGCTCTCCCTGGAGCCTTCCCTTCTCCAGGTGAGCACCCCCAGCTCTCCTGGCCTGGCTCTAGAGCAGAGGGGCTCCAGCCCTTGGAGCATCTCCATGACCTCCTCTGGACTTGCTCCAGCAGCTCCACGCCCTGCTGATGCTGGGCCCCAGGGCTGGGGCAGCTCTGCAGGTGGGGCCTCACCTGAGCGGGGCAGAGGGGCAGAATCACCTCCCTCAGCCTCCCGGTCACACTGCTGGTGTGACGCAGATAATTCTTCACTTTTTAATTAAGCCAACTTTTCTTGGAGTCACTAAGAGGCCTTTCTGCTTCCCTCCCAGGTGCCAGTCCCTGTGACCCCGTGCCTGGACCCGCTGTCCATGCTGGCGGACGACGCGGCCGTGGCGGCGTGGCAGAACCAGGGCCTGCCGGCCGACCGCACGTCCACCGAGAATGCCACCATCCTGAGCAGCTGCGAGCGCTGGCCCCTCATGGTGGACCCCCAGCTGCAGGGCAGCAAATGGATCAAAACCACCCACGGCGAAGGGCTCCGGGTGATCCGAGTGGGGCAGAAGGGGTAAAAGCATCGTTCTCACGTAGTGACCGTGGGATGGGCCTGCCCGGGGTGTTTGGTGGGCAGTGGATGTTCAGCTGCACCCGGCTGAGCCAGTCACACTGAGGCCAACCTGCCACGGTGTTTGCTCACGTTACCTGCTTGTTCATTACCAAAATGACAGAGATTTCTCATTAAATCCGGGGTCTGTTTAGTGCTTGGCTCAGTTACCATAGAAACTCCTCTGAAGCTGGCGATGGAGTGAGCTGAGTTCGAGTGTCACAGAATCCCAGACTGGCTTGGGTTGGAAGGGATCTTAAAGCTCATCCCATTCCACCCCTGCCATGGGTAATGTTCCACCATCCCGGGGTGCTCCAAGCCCTGTCCAGCCTGGCCTTGGACACTGCCAGGGATGGGGCAGCCACAGCTGCTCTGGACAGCAGGCCTGTGTAGGACTGTGGCATCCTCCATGGGGCTCCTTGTAGGTGTCATGTCCTGGTTTGGCGTCATCCAGGAGGATGACCAGGGCCTCCTGCCTCTTGGAGAAAGAGAGGGCTTGGGTGTGGAGAGGTCACCATGCCCTGCAGACCAGCTGGGCTGAGGCTGCTCCCACCAGCTGGACGCTCTCATTGCTGCACCCCTGCATGGATAAATCTCTCATGGGAAGGCCTTTCCACCCCTGGCTCCCTTCTCCAGTCACGCAGACTGGCCTTCTGCTGTGTCGCCTTGCAGCCATCTCTGCCCCCTCGTGAGGAGCCCCAGCTGGGGTGGAGCAGCCTCAGTGGGATCCCTCTGGAGATGTGCCAGCACTGGGGATGTTTCCCAAACACAGAGCAAAGCTCTGGCAACAGTCAGGAGTGACCCAGGCCTGTTGCTTCCATATTCCCATAGGTTTGGAGATGCCTTAGGGCTGCCCATGTTTCCTCCTCTGAGGTTACCCAGGTTGTTTTGCTGGTGCCTCCTCTGCTTTCCTCAGGGAAAATAACAGCGAGTTACTGGATCTGATCTCATGTGGGATCAAAATAAGGCTCATTTTTCACAACAGCAAACTGCTGTTTCCCAGCCACCTTGGCCACCATGCCCTGCAGTTACTCAGAGCTGTCTGTGGAACAGCAGGGATCCCAGAAGAGGCACCTAAATCTGAACCTGCAGGATGGAACCAGAGGAACAGACCCTGTAGCATCCCTGCTGTGCCAATAAAACATCCCTTTTTCCCCTCCCTGGCCACACTTTTGGCTGGAAGGGGCTTTAAAGAGGGGAATTTAGTGTTTTGCTGTGATGTCTCAGAGCTGAGGACTAAAAGCATCGTCAGTGCCCCATTACAGTAATTCAGGGGATGTTTCATCCTCTGGAAGATGGAGCTTTTTGCTTTCAACTGCTGGAAGAGGTATAAACCCACGCAGAGGGCCCACCTTCAGGGAGCAGCTCTGTCCTTTCCTCTCTTTCTTTGTGTAAAATACCCCTGCACCCAGAAAAATTGGGGCTGCTCATCAGGGGTGGGGGTTGCAGTGGGTCGGCATATTCCTCTAAAAGTCAGGCCTAAAGGCCACTCTAAACTTTTGTTTCAGATCTTTCTGTCACCCCTTGAGCTCCCAAGCTGTCTGGCCTAGATGAGGAATATGAATTTTGACCAGCGGAGTTAGTGGAGGTGATTCAGTGTAACAGCGATGGTGGAAATGTGCCTGGAGCATCCTCCCCTCCTGCCCAGGGCCCTGCTCCCCTCTTGGCAGGGGGATTGTGTGAAGTGCAGAGCAGCCCTGAGGGACACAGCCCAGGCACCCGGCCCTGCCCTTGCTGCTACAAGACATCCCAAAGTGGAGCATCCCCATTTCACAGCCGGGCACTGAGCAAAGGGTTCCATTTCCTTGTGAGGGAGGAAGTTGTCCTAAGCATGACCCTAAATCTGGGCAAAATGGAGCTGAAAGCTGCTCTTCATCCTTGCTTTTATGCAACGTGAACTGCACCAGTGGGCTCTGGAGGAAACAAAGTGTTTGCTGAAAACAACTCCAGGCTGTGCCAGCTTTGCTCAGGGCTGCCCAGACTCTTCTGGGACAGACTCGGTGGTCACTGCTTGCCCTTGGAAGGTCTGGGGCCTCATTCTCTCTGCTGGACAGCCAGGACTCTGCCAGTGCCACCTTCTGCACCAGGCACTGACACCACCTTACCCCTCTTTCTCTCTCTAAATGCTGGCACCTGCCTGGAGCTGCCACCGCGGGGAGGGTCCCCTCTGTGCCCTCCTCACTGGCAGGGTCACGGCCTGCTCTGCTGCAGGAGGCACCAGTGCTGTTTCCCACAGGTATCTGGACACACTGGAACAAGCCCTGGCTGCTGGAGAGCTGGTTTTGATTGAGAACCTGGAGGAATCTGTGGATCCAGTGCTGGGGCCGTTACTGGGGCGAGAAACAATCAAGAAAGGCAGGTGAGCTTGGGGGGGCTTGGGGACACACGTGGCTGGGGGCTGTTGTGCTCTCTGTTCCTGCCCTCAGACCACGGCTGTTCACACCCAGCAGCATCAACATCCTCCCTTCAGCAGGGAGGGCGTTTTAAATCAGGCAATCACAGGTAATTCAGCCGTAGGACGGCTTGGAAATCAACCTGGATTTCTCATTTCATTTCACGGCGTCGTTCAAACCTCGTGTAAAAGAGAGACCTGTAATTCTCCCATTGTTCGCTGACCTTGGGGTCTGTAATTGGCTGTTCTGACACTGAATTATTACCAAAATAGCTGCTGCTGTTGTGAAGTAAAAGTAGCCTTGAATTTTAGCAAACACTGCACAGAGTTTAGAAACGCAGCTACAGGTTTCAGCATCAAGGATATCGAGTGTTTCTTAATGAGGTCAGGTTCTCATGGCAGCTGCTGGTCACTTCCAGCCAAGGGGGGGTCAGCAAGAGAGGCAGCCAGGGAGCTCTTTTTCCTTAAGTTCTTTGAGGATTATTTCCTTGCTTGCCCAAAACATCCCAGGGTGCTGCAAACTGGTGGGCAAGGCAAGCTGCCCACAAAGCGTGCAGGGGAAAACATCCCGGGAAGGGTGGCCGGGCAGGGGCTTGGCTGCAGGGTGGAGGGGCAGGATTGGTGCCAGTGCAGGATTGAAATGTCTGGAGAATGTTGGGAGGGGGGTGCAGCAGAGAGGGAGCAATCCTGAGCCCCCCTCCAGCGGAACACTCAGGCACCCCTTTTTGGGGCCGTGCATCTCAAAACTCCCCGTGAGATCACGTCTTGGCTAACAAAAGGAAAATAAGTCATGGATCACCACGGAAGCCCCTGGGTTTTGTGTTTCCAGGCCCTAAGCCCGGACTCCAGGCAGGTGCTGCCAGTCCCAGAGCGGGAATGGTTTTGCTGTGGGGTCTGGCAGGGTCTCTGGTGCTGCTGGGAGCTGCCTGTGCTGGGGGATTTACAGCTCCAAAAGCAATCGAGGGGGCCAAGAGGGCACCTAGTGAGTGATGTTGGACTGGGAAGCGAATTCAAACTCCCTTGAGAACATCATCACTCCCACAACAGTGACTAATGAAAAGCTCTGCGCTGAGGGGCTTTTCCTCCCTGTAACTCCAGCTTTAGGCAGAATTCAGCCTCTGTCCAAAGCCAGGAGGGTTCATGGTTGGACTGGTTGTGCTGCCGCTGGAAAATTTGAGCCTCCCTAAACACGACCCAAAATTCAGGGGAGACTCTCTGGGGTTTTTACCCTAAATCGGAGGTGATTCAAGTGCGTCCTGTATGAAACACTTTGCTTAAATCCTGATTTCTGCGAGGGGTGCCCAGCACGTGGCACTGCCACTGAGTGACACCAGCCCCTGTCCTGCGGTGACGGCTCCTGGCCGATGCTCCCTTTGCTGAAATTCCAGGTACATCAAGCTTGGGGACAAGGAGTGTGCCCTGCACCCTGCCTTCCGCCTGATCCTGCACACCAAGCTGGCCAACCCCCACTTCCAGCCCGAGCTGCAGGCGCAGTGCACCCTCATCAACTTCTCTGTCACCCGCCACGGCCTCGAGGAGCAGCTGCTGGCGGCCGTGGTGCGCACAGAGAGGCCGGACCTGGAGGAGCTGAAGGTCAGCACCTGGGAATTGCCACTGGGAGCAAGTAGAAACCAGCATTAGAATCGTTGCTGTTGTTGTTGTTGTTGTTGTTGTTATTATTATTATTATTATTATTATTATTATTATTCTACACCGAGCGGCCTGACTTGGAGGAGCTGAAGGTCAGCACATGGGAATCTTCACTGAGAGCAAGTAGAAACCAGCATTAGAATAGTTATTATTATTATTATTATTATTATTATTATTACTATTATTGTTATTATATACCAAGAGGCTGGACCTGGAGGAGCTGAAGGTCAGCACCTGGGAATCTTCACTGGGAGCAAGTAGAAGTCATCAGTAGCATTGTTATTATAACTATTATCATTATTAATATTGTTATTGTGATTATGATGATGATGATGATGATGATGATTATTATTATTATTACTGTTGGTCTACACTGAGAGGCCTGACCTGGAGGAGCTGAAGATCAGCACCTGGGAGTTTACATGGGAGCAAGTGTTATAATCATCATTAGCATAAATTATTTTTATTTTTTAATTTTATTTTTATGTTTATTTTAATTTCTACTTTTATTTTTATTTTTATTTTTTAGAATGAACAGCGTTTCACATGCCAGCTTGCAGAGGTTGCTGAGCTCATCACAAAATCAGATTTCCCCTGTGTGACAAACATCAAGGGGTTTTTTCCTTCAGCCTTCTCTTTCCTTGGTATTTTGAGAACCCTTGTACTGCATTTTCATGGTTTTTCTCCCCAAAATTCTCTTTATTTTCCTCTTCCTCTTGTGACTGAAAGCTGACATTCTTATTGCATCAGTTTTTTTTTCTGGACTTCACAGATTTAATTTTGGAGGCAGCATTGATCTCACTTAATTTTCAGCATTTATGGTAAAGGATTCTCTCTGTAAATATTGTGAGGCTGGTAATGATATTTTTCTCTTCTGGTTCTTCCTCCCACTTCTTTGTAACAGGCCAAAATATTTTTTCTGTCTCTTAATAAGTAGGGCTTTAAATTCAAGATAATTTTATAAAGAAAACCCTCTCTTCTGATGACACCTTTAACAATGTACCGAATATATATAATACTAAATATTTTCTGAGGGCGGGAAGAAATTTACTGCACATGTTCAGTCAGGCCAGGCCAGTTCTGTAATAATCTTTCCACTTAATGAGGTTCTGAAGTTCCTTAGCTGGGCAGCCTTAACGATGCATCGAGCCCCATGTGCTAATGAGCCAAAAATGGCGCCAAAAACGGCACCAAAAATGCACAATGAGCTGATTTAACGTGTGAGCCAGGGGTGCTGCGCTGGGGCCACGAGGGACACAGAGCCCTGCTCAGCCCTCCCAGCGCGATCCCTGTGGGNATCATGGCGCCGAGTGCCCCCTCCAAGCTTTTTTTAAACACATCCAGGGATGGTGACTCCACCACCTCCCCGGGCAGACCATTCCAGTATTTGATCACTCTTTCCGTAAAAGCAGGGCTCTGTCTCCTTGGGCACAGTGAGGGCTGGCCCTGCCACCTTGTCTTGGTTTGAAAAGACAGATGTCAGCTAAGGAAGGCC
This sequence comes from Dryoscopus gambensis, assembly GCA_013389985.1. Classification (NCBI taxonomy): domain Eukaryota; kingdom Metazoa; phylum Chordata; class Aves; order Passeriformes; family Malaconotidae; genus Dryoscopus; species Dryoscopus gambensis. Next base: position 29,306 of record WEIT01000029.1, read on the forward strand.
GGAGCCTCCCTTGAAATGGAAANCCCCGGGCAGACCATTCCAGTGCTTTATCACTTTTTCCCTACAAGCAGGGCTCTGTCTCCTTAGGCACAGTGAGGGCTGGCCGCGCCACCTTGTCTTGGTTTGAAAAAGACAGGTGTCAGCTAAGGAAGGCCGGAGCCTCCCTTGAAATGGAAAATGTAAAACCCCCT